>OX632362.1:24739908-24882408 GCA_951751655.1 Ophion costatus | reverse complement strand
AGGGTTTTTCAATGAGGGCGGGAGAAGTTGAAATAAAACAAGCTGTGTGTGAGGTATTGACGAAATTCATTTTTTATTCGAAAGGCCTATGTATGCCATTATGTATGGAATATGACATCGTTCAAATGTCCGCCGCGGTTTCTCACGGTGGCACGGATCCGAGTGGTCCAATTTTCAATGACTCTGCCGCATAGATCCGGCTGAATTTGAACGATGGCCTGGGTTATGTTGACTCTAAGAACATCGGTCGATTGCGGCTTATTGGCATAGACCTGCGACTTCAAGAAACATATACGGCAATTTTGCTTCTTAAGGATGTTGAGTCACAAATCGCAAATGATGATAAAATTCTGAAAATTTGGTATGTTTTTGTATGAAGTATTTCAGAGGTCGTGTAAAAATTTCACGACAATTAGGAAGCTCGTTATTGAACAATTAACATTCACACATTAAATGTTGTTTTATGGAAACTGATGTAACTTTGCAATAAGTTGTTTTTTCAACCTCTCAATTTTGTAATATCTACAATATACTGAAAGCAACGGAGACAAAACGAAGTTTATGGATAAATTTTTTTTTATTTCTTTCAAAAATTGTTCTTAACAAAATGTTAATTTTTCAATAACGAGCTTCCTAATCGTCGTGAAATTTTAACGCGACCTCTTAAATACTTCATACAAAAACATACCAAATTTTCAGAATTTTTTTATCATTTTTTATTTCAACCCTTAAGGAGGTTGAAGTAATGATGATAGAATTCGGAAAATTTGGTATGTTTTTACATAAAGTATTCAGGAGGTCGTGTAAAAATTTCATGACGATTAAGAAGCTATTTATTGAACAATTAATATTAACATGTTTCATAGGGACTCAACATCCTTAACATAGCCATTCATCCACAATGCGCCTCGTCCGGGATATCCCGTTCGGGATAATTGACGAAATATTACCATTTGATTTAAACTTGTACAGCAAGTTCTTTGTCATTTACTGAAAGTAACCTCCAAATTTTGAATCGATCGTCTACACCGTTTCTATAAAATGTATAATTGAAAAAAAAACAATTTTCAACATAGGGAGATGCCTACGCTTATCGTCGAATGACATTTTTATGCATGAAAAAGTGTGAAAAAATCTTTACAATGTGCAAAATCGTCAAATCACTCAGTTCATTTTGACAACGTTGTCATCAGTGTTATAATGGATTCCTTATGTTATCTGATCATAGGCATCTCCCTATGTTGAAAAGCGTTTTTTCAATTGTAAATTGAAATTTTAAAATCATTTTAAAACTAAAGAAAAATTATTAAAATTTTCAATTAATCTTTTATTAAAAATTAAAAGTAATTTTTTTTTACAGAAACGGTCAGAAACGATTCAAAATTTGGAGAGTGCATTCAACATGTGACAAAAAATTAACCGTATAAATTTTAAATAAATGGTAACATTTCGTCATTCATCCCTAAACTCCTTAGTTGGGTGTAAAATGCCTACCCTGTCAGCGCAATACTCTCGTCAGAAAGAATTGAAAAACGATCTTTTTGAGGCTTCTGCTTCCCAGCTTCTGCAGTCTCATTGAAGGCATGTACAAGATGAACATAACCTCACAAATTTTCCAACCTGGTTTTCTCATAGATGGTTAAGTTTCTTTAGAAACAAAAAGTCTCAGGCTCTGGAGAATTCCCCAACGCAGAGCTTGACCATTTTATTTTGCCCTAAATATTATTCATCTTTGATATTATTCATCTCTATTCGAAAATTTCAGCTATCTCCCTCGTACTCAGATGCCACGTGTTACATCTTCTACTTCGCTTTACAAAGATCGAGTGTAAAAATGTAAGTCACGTATTGAAAAAATTGCTCAACGCTCTGGCTCCGTGCGATCCTTAGGAAAGCCAAATTCGTTGAGGAATCGAGAAAATCGTAAAACGCGTATGCCTTTTATTGGCGTTTTGATGAGATTGCCAATAAACGCATTTGGCACGGAATACTCGAAATGCACATTTCATTTTAAGCACTCGAAATATTCGAAAGCGCCCGAGCATTATCGATAAATGAATAACGACTGATTGAGGAATCATGATGGATGAGAGCCGTCGATCGGCAGCCAAACAAATCTGATGACCTCTTGTGCCGTTTTCAGTTTATCGTTTCTCGCGTAATACCGCGATACACGCAGACACACATATACGATATCAACCCAAAATTTCGTTTTATAAAACTACACTGTAAAAAAAGAGCCTACAATTTGCGTTTCTCTAAATACTTCTGCAAATTTTGCAAACTGAACGAAAAATTAGGAATCAAGATGAAAAATCACTTGTAAAAAAATTAATCACCAGAAATTTCAAAAATTACGGGAAAGGTTTATCAAAAAAATGATTTTCCGAGAATCTCTCACTTCGTCTTTTTCTCCGTTGGTATCGTCGTTCGCAACGCTGCAGTAGGAAGAGTAAAACCGTGTATCGTTGTACGAATAATCCGTATTATTTTAAGGCCTTGGGCCACAGTAACGGGTATAAAATCATGTGCGAATTTAAACATTTTTTTCGTATGAAAAAGTGATTCAGTCATAAAATTAATTATACATCTAATTAGGGTGAGTATCAAACTGTTAGAAAATATATATTTTTTTTTCGATGTACAAAATGGTCGTCTACTTATATTTTTTTTTGTTCTTTTTTTAGGCGCTTCATGGAGTGACATTTAGCATCCACAATTTTGACCTTAGACCAAAAAACAAAAATTCTCGTCCATCTACATTAGAATACCTAGAGAAGTACGTATGGAATTTAAAAAATATTGTTTTATTTAAAAGTTGTAGGTATTTGAACTTAAGGGGTTACCCCCACTTGCGATTTTGAAAAAATCGATTTTTTTATTGCATTTTTTTGAAGTATAAGTATCTGAGAATATGTCCTGAAAATTTCAAGTCGATCCGAACAAAATTGACTGAGATATGAGCGTTGAAAGAGAAGAATCCGTGAATTGAAGAACTGAAATTGAAACTTTAAACGCGTTTTTCTCAAAATGGCATTTCTGAAGTCGGTGACCAAGATTACTCGAACACTAATGAACCGATCTTCTTGAAATTTTGCAGGCTTATTTAATACATAAAAATGTAGTCTTTAATCGTTCGATTTTTTTTTTCGAAAAAAATGGCCGTTTTATAGCCAAAAAACGGCCGTTTTTTTCGCTAAAAACGAACCATTAACTTTGACTGTCCGCCATTTTGTGAAGAATGAATATTTTTTTAAATCCTTCGATTAAAGACTAGTTTATACTTATATTTGACTAAATCCATCCGCATTTTTTTTCAGATGATCCACTTCGCCGCAATGTTGGTCACCGCAAACCGTGTATATAAAAACATTATTTCATTGACGGCCATTTGCCACTAAACAATGTAATATTTTTCAATAAAAAAATTACTGAAAGTTCTTCAAGATGTGTTCTTTAAGATGGTATATTGATCGATTAAAAAAGTTTTGTAGTTTTCTTTAAAAAAATTTATGAAAAAGGCCTTTTTTTGCGCTACAAGGGGGGTAACGCCTTAAGAAATGAATTTTCAGTGAAAAATTTCGTTATAACTGCTCATTAAATGAAAAGTTTTCGATTAAGCAGAAATTCCGTACGTACTTCTCTGCGAAATGCAATTATGAACATATCTTTTAAATTTAAAGTAAATCGAGTGAAAGTCGAAGTTATTTGTCACGCCAATTTGTAGAAAGCTGTTTCGAGAAGTTTCGAGTGTCGGCCATTTTGCACATCGAAAAAAAATATATATTTTTTCTAACAGCTTGATATTCATCCTAAATAGATGTGTAATTTATTTAACGACTGAATCACATTTTCATACGAAAAAAAATTGTTAAATCCGCACATGATTTTATACCCGTTACTGTGGCCTGAGGCCTTAAACCAGCTAGAAGAGTAGCATCGAGTGAGGCGTCCCGCAACCTCACGAATTAATGCCTTCCCCGTAGTTGTACACTTAAACGCAACGTACTTGGGCGTATAGTATACCGTTGATAATCGTTGCGAGCATGTATAGGGGTGGCTAGTGGCATAGAGAGAGAGCAGGAGAGAAAGAGAAAGAGAGAACGAGAGAGTCGATAGTAAAACGCACGAGCAATCAGAGAGAGAGAGAGAGACACGATGCCCAAGAGTAGAATCAAGTTTGGACTCTTAACTCGATTGTTATTTCCGATCGGGTCAACGGTCATCGCTTATTATCTGTTTTCAAGTTGAGCACAATCTGAGAAGACCTTTGGGAGGGAACGAGCTCACAAATATAATTGATACTTCAAAATCGCCTCCAACGCGTCCCCCCCCCCCCCCCCCCCCCCTAATCACCATCGCCTCAAACGATTTTTTTCACATTTCTGTGCTCGCAATCCATCTTCTTTCCTGGCCGTCTGACCCTCGCCAAGCCGCGAGGCTCTGCCGCGAGCCCGCGCCGCGGAGGAGTGGGGACTACGCGTTTGTGCGGCGGACGGCAGGAGTGGGGGTAACGTTAGGACGCGTAAACACGTTTCTACTTCGTAACGCGAGACGGAACGTAGTTTCTATCGAAATAACCCAACCGCAACGTGCGCTTATCTAATCGCGAAAGGTCGCGCGCAAATTAAAACAAAAATCTATAGTTTTACGAGGAAAGGGATCGCTACAACATTAACGGCGATAAAGTGTCACAGTAATCGGTAGAATTGTCGTAACGTAATCGTAACTTTTTCTTTTGCCTCTGCGTGAATTTTTATTTCTCGGAATGATGACGCGTCCCGATATTATCACGTCGCCCGGATTGACCCAGCGGTATATGCCACTTGTGAAGCTGCGATCATCCACGTTCCTCCTGACACTGTTGGCGATGTAACGCTCGCCCCGCGCCTCCTCAAATCGTTAAATCCTACACTGTACATCGCTCGCATTCTCTCTTATACTTGCCCCACGGACGGAGGCACCAATCTACTATCGCTCATCGTTCATCGCAAATACATATACCCGGCCACTGCGAACGATTCCGGCAGATTTTGACTTCTCCGGCGAAAAGGTCGCCGATTTACGTAACAGAGTTATTCGCGATAGCGCTCGCGACTTCGGCCATTAGTCGAGGAAGAAACAAAAAAAAAACAACTCTCGTCCCGTCGGAACAATATCGTCGGGGACGAAGAAAATTCTTGGCTAATTTGAAGTCACGGAAAATTCACTCTTCACGATCGAACTTGGATGTTCCAACAATCGATGCAGCTTTTTTGTAATATCGTTATTTTTACACGAACCACAGCTATTTGATAAATGTATGTATTTATGCCGAAAATAAAAAAAAAACGCTTTAGATATAAGTATGATTTTGGTTAAAAAATAATGAAACAATTTTAAAAGAATAATTTGTGTAAATAAATAATAAATATAAATACAAAGTTCACACCCTAATAATCACACACAAATATCAAGATTATGGAACAAGGTTTAGAATTTAAAAAACGATGAAACGCAAATTTCAATGTTTTGAGCCTCAAGTCGATTTTAACAACGGTGCAAACACTTATTCCTATAAAAGGTGCTCAAAGTGATGACCACCACTTCCAAAGCACGCTTGCAATAAGTAACGTTGATAAGATTCTAAGTTGCGAACAATGTGAACAAAGTCGTACGACTTACCTGCATTTTGCTTGGTATTAAACTATTGTAACCTTAAGTGGAGCCTGTTTTTTGATACAGATCGGCGTAATTAATGAGACAATACAATCAATGAGAATGAGAATGCAAGCGTGCATTGAAAGTGGTGGCCATCATGTTGAGCCCCTCTTATGTGAGTGTTTCCCCATTTTTTAATCAATTCTAAGCTAAAAACATAAAAGAATGTCTGGTGTTATTTAAACTATTCACAATTGAACTTATTTTTAGGTACCTGATCGAATTCTGAAAAAATGATATTGGTCCCATTTAAAAAATTAAGATGACCTTGAAATCTCCGAAGTGCCTCGACCTTGATGAACTTTGTAGTCACCACTCGATGACCCCCTCTTTTTGCGCAACTTGCATAGGAAAATTTTTCTCCGAAGCCTGATAGGTTAGAAGACATTTCTACTGCTGATAGCTGTTGCCTCACCCGGTATATTTACATATTCTCCACGTAAAAGGAATTACCCAATTTTTGCAAAGGTAAATTATTATCGAGTACGATATTCAAAGGAGAATAGATCGTCGTTATGATAATTATAAGTATATTACTATGTACATATGTATTATATATAAAACATTCCAAGTGTGATAAACTTATTTTATATAATAGTCCATTTCCGGTCCAATAAATATACAAATTCCTTACAAAGTGCCCCGCTTGAAAAGTCGATCAGAATCGGAAACTGCGACCTCGATGTGTTTATCAATAACGTGCATTTCCCTGACACTTTGAATCGTTTTTCGCTTCCAAGCGAGTAAACGCTCGCGTTATTTCTCCCGCTTGATATAAATGTGCTTTTTTATTCGAGCGTGTGACTGTGAAAGAATTGTGTAAGATCCTTACACTGCACTATTGAAACATGATCATACCAGATGGTTACTCATGTGTTATTGAGAGGCTGCAAACCGATAAAATGCAGTTCCGGCTTTGCGTCGAGCTTAGCGAGCATTCCTAGTATTGCATCAAAGAAATAATAGTACGGGAAACCTTGTCGCTACGAAAGTCGATACTCTGAAGGATTTCACGATCTGCTATTTTCCAATTCGAAACAACGTTATATTCAATTGAAATTTATGAGAATTCTATGTAATTTCATTATGAACGGATGCACGAGAGGTATGCACAAAGAATTTAAAAAATATACGCGAAATCGTAAACTTTATTTTATTTTCCAAAAATATACTCTGAATTTCTTACCCAAAGAGGACTAGCTCAAAAAGTACGATTATCTACGTCCACAAGGTAGAGAACAAGTTGACAAACCCATTTACCGAGTGTCGGTACGTCGGACGATGCCTTGGGGAAAAGCTCATGCGCAGCGTGGCTGATGCGCATCAACACAATTCCACGTGTCCGTGAAGCTGTCCGGAGCTGTCAGTCTATCCTTTCATAACCTTCAAATATACGCGCTTTTATATAACCTCAAGCTAAAAACAACTTTCCGGTGCGAATAGCGAGATGTCCCAACAAGTAATTTGCCTCAGTGATTCTGACGACGAGGCCGCTCTGAATACGGAATCGAACAGCACCAGCGGTGCTGCCATCCCCGATGACTTCGCGGCAACATTTGATTTCCCCTCGGTTCAGTTTCATTACAATGCAAACGAAACGAGAAGCGTGATTGATTCGACAAAGAAAGCTAAGCCCACAATAGAGAAGCAAAAAGGTTCCGCATCGTCACTGGAGTCGTTGAACTCAGCATCCGGCGACGATAATGCCGAAAGTGAGGTTAGACGCTCCAGAAAAGAAACATTTAATAAAGACAACGCCGCACCCGGCAAAAGCCACGAAAGACCCAGAGGCCAAAAAGCTCATAGGAGTAAAAATTCGCGGGTCGACGATGCGGAGAGAATCAGGGCGCGGGAACAAGCCGCTGTCGATAAACGCCTCAAGGAACTGGAAAAAAGAAATCGTAAGAATCTGCAGCCTGGCGAATGCATGAAATTCATGGATGTCAGGGTGGACTGCGGACTGGAAGATTCTTCCCTTCATTATGATATTCTAGACGTTCTCAGACAATCCGATGTATGCTGCCAACTAGAATCCCTGCCGATCCCGAACAGTATAGCATGGTCGAGGAGAATCGAAAGTCATTACGTGAACGACAGCAATGAGATTCGCGCGAGGACGGAAACTCAAGATGAAAATCAAATTGTAGTCGTTTGGAAGTCGGACCGAGTCGTGAAGAGTATCAGGGATCGAACTTTCAGTTCGTCCGTCGCCAGTATAGTTTCCTTGCTTCCCAATCACCGTCTAACGTTAGTAGTCTACGGCATCGAGGAATACTTTGACCGTTGCAAGAAGTCGAAGAAGCAAACGTCCAAGGGAATCAACTATTCGGAAAATGCCAATGGCCGTGTCGGCTCAGCCAGAATATCGCGATACGATCTGGAGTACGGCCTGGCCGAGATTCAATTGACCCTCGGCTGCAACAGCACGCTTGTCGAAACGTCTCAAGAGCTCGCCCTGCTTGTCTACCGCTACACAAAAGCCATTGCCGAAATACCGATCAAACTGGAGAAGAGACAAAAGGTCACGGATAAAATCGACTGGTACGCCATGGGCGACAACAAGGACACGGTAAAAGTTGACAAAAATGGCAACGGACTCAAGCGACTCTGGCAGCAACAAATTTGCCAATTCAATCTGGCTGGCTTGGAGACAGCGGAGGCTATTTGTTCCGCTTATCCCAGCCCTAGAGAGTTGATGAAAGTAAGAACTTGTCAGAAAATATGCGCAATAGCAACGATAACACCCTCTTGAGAGTGTGCGACACCATGGTGGGTCTAAAGCTGATAGGGCGACTTTGAACTTGATTTTCAAGCCTTCCTTGACGCACTTATATTTCACCACGATTTTGACACACTGGGTCAATTTGATCCGGATAGTACTTCATCCACTTGCCCTCAACAACCCTTTGATCGGTTTTTATTGAAGAAAATGCGGAATACACTTTAAACATTTCTTAATATGTCTGCACAATTAAAATTCGAAAAGTATAAAATTGGATTGTTGTAGAAAATTATCGGATACTTTCAATTTTGGGAAAGTGAGCATTTTATTTTAAATTCGTCCGGGTCAAAATGACCCAGTGTGTCAAGGAAGAGTTAGAAGAGAAATAACTTTGTTAAAAATTTACAATTGGTTGATTGAACATACACAAAAAAGAGTATAAATTGGAAAAGAAGAATTTAATATGGAGGACGAGACACGAGCAGTGTGTCCGATGCCATCTTTTTCGTTGACAGCCTTGCTCGGCCAAATTCACAATAGTCAGGGTCGAACCTGGAGCAACTCCTGAGCACTATGATGTCGAAATTTGCGTAGGTGGCAAGAAAGAAGGAATTCTTTTCAATTGTGCAAATTTGTTTTCGCCGATTTAGCCTGTAAAAGTCGAACAACGTTTTTACGTATTTTTATTAGAGATTTACAACCCCAATTTGCAAACTAAAATCGGCTTCGCGTAATGATAAACCCTTACTTACCACTGTGGGGTTCGAAACGACCCCACCGCTTTTTCTTATGCAAAGATTTGTTGATGTGTATTCTACAGAAGTGTGCCAAGGGGTAAAGAATTCGAACAAATGCAAATGTACTGAACTTTCACAGTACTCAATTTTTATTGAATCGATACTACTTTTCTTGCGTTTTGTATCTACATTATGAAACGTTTAGGTAGTTTCTCCAGATCCGATCCTGACAATAGGAAAAGTCCACCACTGAGATCTTTGTGTCGCTATTTAGTATTAAAAAATCTCGAAGAATTTGTACTCTTTGTGTATATTCCGAATTAGCTATCAAAAATGTTCAATAAACATCATTCATTTTCTAAATATAAACTCTAAAATCCCCGTATTAGTTTTCGGCCTGATGGTGTCATCGCTCGAGTAAATACTAAGATTGCAGATAAATGAAAGTCCTTTTTGCTTGCAGGCATACGTAACTTGCAGCCCTTCCGATGGCGAAAAATTGCTCAAGGATATTCCGGTAAGCAGGGCTCTTTAAAACTACATACAATCGCTGGATTACCCAATGTGAAGTGTCTCTCGTGCAATATTACAACAATCGTAATCAATGTTCCTCGTTCCAGATAAGAAGGGCAGCCGGTCCGCTGAGTACAGCGCGAAAAATAGGACCTGAGTTAAGCAAGAAAGTTTTCATCATGTTTACGTCTAAGGACGGTGAGGAGACTCTGGGCAATGTTTCGTGAGCGGCCAATAGAAAGAAGAAATAATCGTGACAATTCAGCGGCGAAAGAATGATAATTGCATATGCTTGCACTATTCTCAGCGGGGGTAAATAAATCAGCATTTTATTAACATTATCCCACAGATGTTACACTGTGTAACCGTTGCAACTTTACACCCCTCTCTCTCTCTCTCTCCCTCTCTCTCTCTCTCTCGCTCTCGTTCGAGCTACGAGCATTTGGAAACGTCGCGTTCGCGACGTGCCGCGCTTCGCTAGGAATGTACGGAGAATTCGATTCCGTTGTCCTGAGAAAATATCGAAGCCGATGAGTGTGTCGAAAATAATTTATTTGACCAAATGGAATATCCGTGAAGTTCGACGCGGCGATTCATTGTATCCGCCAAATATTATTTCAGCCGACACATGGAACGATATTGAAACGGTGTAATAAAGTCTACGACATTTGACCGGGATGGTTACGAATAGAGAAAAGAAATATGCTCTCGAAGCTTTGCGAATCAGAAGTATTTGCTTGAAGTTGTTCGAGTCGCATAAATTTTCCACGAGAAAGCTTGTTTAGCAGCGTTTTCCTCAAACGCTAGATTTATCCGGTGTCAGCCGAGGGAGTCGCGTTCATCAAAGTCGAGGTCTGTTCAACAGGATTCTTGATAGGCGACGTCAAATCGATTTCCGGTATAGATACGAATTTACGCTGAATTATATTTGTCTTTATGGCATCCTCGATCTCCAGCGTGTCGTTTGCTTGGGCATTGGAGGTCGTCATTGCCATTGGTAGCGGTGTCGCGTACCGATGCTCGTTCTTCTCCTGTATCGTCGCGCTCGATACCTTCGGAGTGTTTTTCGTGAGAACAACTTGCTCGTTCTTGCCCGAGCTGTTGGCAATGCTGTTGACGTCGGAACTTCTCTTGGCGAGTATGATTTTGGTGTACTTGATGGTTGACTGACTGGAACGGGGCATGCTCTGCACGGGTAGCCCGTGCCAATCCGTGCCGATCGACATAGGCGAATGATTCTGATTGCGAGGATGCAAAAGAACTTGATGCGCGACTGTTGTTTGATTATTGATGACGGGTCTGATGAAATTTTGGCTAGTCTGATTGATCGCTCGAGTCTTGTCCTGCTTGTTGCTTATGAGAACGACTTTGGTGGTTGGACCCAATCTCTTGATGGTTTTCTCCGCGGTTTCGAGGCACGTTGGAACGTGACTTTGCGTCAGGGTGGCTGGACCGGATTTTTCGATCAAGCCGAGATTGTCGCCGTCCTTGGCGAATATTATTGGAATGTCGAGAATATTGCCGAGATCCTCGTCAATGTCCAGACTCTTTTTTGGCAAAGACAACGGTGTCTGTACGCCGCATTGAGATTTGTGCAAATTGTGACTGTTAATTGTTATTTTCGGCACTGCCTTCGAGTGATTCTTCGTCAATGACTTGGCTCTCTGACCCGACATTGGCAGTATCGTTATTGGCGTTTTGTTCGTAAACGGTAGCAAGATCGGCGAGGATATCGGCGACGATGCTGCCATACAGTCGGGATGATGGGTTTTCATTCTCGACAGGCTCGAATTCGTTTCGATGCTGTTATCCTTGCTCTTCTCGCCATCGGTCCCTGTTCCGATGTCCGTCACTACAAAATACACAGACACACCGTTTTCTAAGTGACTCTCGATCAATTTGACAATCATCATCCTCCCGACGGCAATTAATCCGACGCCACCTGCAATACCTTGTCGAAACCAATGTTCCTCCTACTCCATCTGCTACTCGGATATCGCTTCGATTCCTTTTTTTTCTCTCTCTATATATATCTACGGATAACCGCGCAGGCGAATCTCGTGAATTCTTTCTTTTCTTTGGTACAACTCGCGTGGAAACAAAAAGCAATAGGATAGAGGAAAGGAATCAATTGAGAGCATACGGATCAGAGAAAAAGAAGAGGAAGAAAAAAAACAAAGAAATGTTTATTGTACATAAAATATAGAGCTAAGGTGATATGTTTACAAAGTACCTATGAGTACGCCCCGCGAACAGAACTTTGTGTGACGCACGTGTGCACATACACAGGCATGAAGGAAATGTGAGCGAAAACCCGGCGCGCTTATTGCTCATTTTCTTTTTTTTCGCACGTATGCACGCAATCGCGTGCGCTCGGTTTTTTTCGGTCTTCCATATGGCATAATGAAACATCCTAATTCATGATTGTTAATATTGATTTTAAACATATAGAGACTTTTGTACCGTTTCCCTATATGCGTCCTTGCAAAATGACACACTTTACTGTACAGTATTTTTACAGGAGGGCGCCCTTCGTTTTCCTGAGCTCGTCACGAAGTTATCGCTCATTACGCTAGGGTAGATTTCCGGTCGAAGGAAAGCTCCACGGTTCAATTATTGAAAATGTATTTACAAAATTCTGCAATAGAATTTGCGTTGGTGAGTTGCTAACGATTACGAAGGGTGCAGCAGTATCGATTTCGTCAACACGAGCGATTTTTGTACGGAGAGTACTAAAATCTCGTGAGGATATTCCGGAGTATTAGACACGACGCCCGCCTTCTGCAGCAATGAAAAAAACCCCCCTTTTTTCTTACAGTAAGACGAAAAGGATTCCGAGGCACCCTAAATCACAAACCACTCTAGATCCTGTCGATATCTCTACATCGTACAACCGTTGGTAAAAATAGAGACATCGGAGCAATGATCATGACATTGCAATAGTACTATACACAAAACTGGCGCGCGCCAAATGAATCGATTTAAAAAAGTGAAAGCTTGACGAAACGTAAAATTGATTTTTCGCGAATTTTTTTTAACGATTGTACGAGAAAAAAAGTATGCCTATAGGAATTTGTAAGTTCATTCTTTGGTTATGTGGCTAGGGAAGAGGATTCTACCTTTTGGTGTTGGTGCCGTAGTTACAGTACCGGCAACCGGACCACCACCGATGTTCGACGTTAGGAGAATGCTACCGGATGACGCGGGTATACCGTGTGACGCGATCGAATTGGTAGCCACGACGCCGAGAGTGCTTTTGCCAGACTGAAGCAACGCCGTCAAGGATCCACCGGTGCTCGTGCTCGTCGTCATCTTGGTCTGCGACGCCGCGTTTGCTGCTCCCACGAATAAGTGGATCAAGAGGTTATCAGTGACCGATCACAAGAATTTGCGAAAGAGCCTCGGATTCGAGAAAGCGTTGAATTCAGTTTAAAAAAAGAAACGTTCGTGCAAACCGTAAGTCGGCACGAGGTACTCAACGAGTATTTCGAACGGCAAGAGTCGACTAAAAATTTAACGTATCTTTTCTGAAACGGACAACCTACTACTGAGAAGCGAACCAAAAAAATATGGTACGCTGAGAGCAGCGTGGTAATCGTTCGGAACAATTGCAATCCCGAGTACTATGAAAATGAGCCGTGTGAATATAAGTGCCTAACGCTGCAAGGTGTTGAAAGTTAAAGAAAAATTGTCCAATACCGGAAATTGTGGCTGAAGCGTTAATCGTTTTGAATTCAGTCCCGCTCGCGTTGTAACTAGGTGCGACAATCTTTGCGAGGCTCTTCCCCGTCGCAGACGCGCCAGTCTTGTTTTTTATAATCGGTGGCTGCGGCATTTTCGTCTGAACGATTTTGGGAATTTTCGCCAGTGTCATCGGCGATCGAGAGTTGGCGTTGGCTTTGAGGCTCGCGGTGGTGGACGATGGAGGCGTCAAACTCGTGGTAACCCCGGTAGGTGCCAGTTTTATGGGACCTACCGGGGCAAGACTCGCGAGAGACCCGATATTCAACGTTATTCCTCCATTGCCCGGACTCGTGGTTTGCTGCGACGAATAAGGAGAAAAAACAAATTACACTCCGAAAGAGTAGTTCGAAGACTGACGTAGATTTTCTCAGTCTTCATCGTCATACCTGAGAGCAGCTTCTCGACGAAATCATCTTGTCCGCGAAATTGTACTTCTGATAATTCGATACTTTGGTTCTCTTTTTTTGCGTCGACGTCTGCGTCGCGTTCGAGGTAACGGCCGTCGGAGCGGAAGTCGCGTGAGTCGCTGGCGACGAAACGAGCAGTTGAGCCCTCGAGCCGATCACGCTCGGAGTCGTATTGTTCACTGGGGGAATTATGGACGTGGTAACGGGCGTTACCGGACGTGATTTCTTCACGTTCGGTGAATTTGTCTCGCTGTCGACCGAACTGCTCGTGGAATTTTTCCTCTTGCGCGTTTCTTTCTTCGTCGTTCTTGGGTTTTCGCAGCTCGCCACTGACGTGGAACGCAACGGTAGAGGATGCGGTTGCAACAAAATACCCGCGACGAAATCACCAATTTCGTTCATTATACATCGATCGACGATGGCCTGCGTTATACCGTCGGATATCTTTTTCGCGCTCGATATTCGCAAATGATCGTCCGCGGTTCCTACCACGACGAGGCTCGTCTCAACCAACATTTTCTCCCTCGCGTCCTCCAAATCGTTAGGCGTCACGAGACTCGCCTTTTCACCGATAACGAACATAATTGGGCATCTCATGTCCATGAGGGTGTCGTCCGGCGTTCCCCGCTTTCCCTCCACCGTCATGTACGGAAAGCCGAGACAAACGACCGCCGTAGCGTGCTCCATTTGAGCTACCTAGATATTAATGATCGATTAAGGATCAATTAGGATTGCAATACCAGCCAAAAGTAGTGGAATTGATGAAATTCTCAAATATATGCCCCCCAGATGCACATGGGAATCAGTCGGAAGTGGCACGATATGTAGACCAAATGCCACGCGACATACGTGATACACGAACAAACTCTAACAACTGTATTGGATTGTAATTGACAATCCAGCGACAATAACGTTGGAAAAATTGATTTTCAAATGCTGCGCTACGAATTCGTCGATTGGCTGGGAAGTAATCCACATTCGAGTTACGTTTCAGTTAATTTAGGTTTACCTGACAAGCGAGTGCGGCGCCGCTATTGAAACCAATGATAACAATTGGTCTGCCGGGGCAATCCGATCTTACATCTTGTATCTTGGCTCTCGTGGCTTGAACGAGTTGATCCATACAAGACATCATCGTCATTCTATTTGCCGAGAGGCCTAGATGCGTGTGAACGTTAACGACCGTACCAAGATTGCCCAATTGTGTGATCCACTTGTGCTGACGGGAGGAAACATTCGAATTGATACCCGACGGGGCTACTATCAGAATGGGATTTCCCGGTAATTTAGTCTGAAATCAAGAGAGCCAAGGACGTTCAATCGAGTTTCCCGCTTCGACGTGTAGACGAGCGTTGTTGGAATGATTTCGCAACAAATACCGGTCTGTGTGAATTGAGAGGAGTCGCGAGAGGATCCCAAGATCTCTTTAGAAGCGATCCCAGTGTCTCCCACGTGATGGAACCGGATTTCCCATTGATATTCGGCTGCACCGACATCATACGATCGATCAGCTGGGGCATTTTCACTCTCAACGTTTGCAAAATATCGAGATAAATCGCGAGATACTCGCGCGGCAGGTGTTCGAACAGAAGTCCGTGCAGCCACTGCGTGGTCTTGGAATTCCAGCCTGTAGAGGCGAGCGTTTCGCGAAATCTTCTCGCCGCTGTGTCCAACGAGACGCGCCGCAGTATCGGCTCCGTAGAGCAATTGAACTTGGCCAATCGCGCCATCCGCTCGGACGTCAAGATTCTCATGATTTTCGAAAATATTCTATGATGCACCGGCAGCCACAAAATTTTCTCTATCTTTTCTTCCCAATCGATGTCGTTCTCCTCTGGTCTCGCGAAATTCGCCAGCCTCTGTAACTCGTCCATCTGATGACGACTCCTCGTCGAATCGTAAGGAATGGAAAAATCCTCCTCGTCAACCTCTTCTACCTCGATAAATTCGTCCGAATTTAGCCTATCCCTGGGCATAGAAAGATTCATCGTATCAACAAATGTATCCGATATGCCGGGTGTCCTTCGACTCACCGTCTTGTCTCGGTCGATTTGCTGAAGAATATCTTCTTAACGGGCTTCACGTAAATATTTTCTGGTTTCCAATTCCACGGGCGCGCGTAACAATGGTCTCTCAAGGTTACGTTGTTCTCGTCGTTCAAGTATCCTGCGACGCGTTGCAAGTACAAGTTAAATCGGCTGGAATTTTCGTCGCTGCTCTCCGCACCCGGGCTTGCTGGCATCGACGAGGTGACGCCCATCGTCGCAGTGACAACGCCCACTCCCGTGGACGACGTCGACGAGGTTGACGACAACATTTTTATGCATTCGACGAGACGACGACGACAACTACCGGCCTGGAAAGCAACGTGAAACGAAGAACACTCTCGAAGTACGAAGTTTCTTTACGGCTTCACCTTTTAGAGGTTATGTTATTCGAGAAAATGCGCGTTTACTGGTAAGGGATTCAACCGATCAACATTCAATTATAATCTAGCGAATGAACTTTATCCGTACGCGCCGCGAAGTGTTTCATGGGCGCATTCGTAGGTTATGCTACAATTTATAAATATCGCCGCGGCGAAGAAAATAATCGCGTTTTTCTCAACCGAAGATACAGTGCACGCGTCTCGCGGATGCAGTCATCCGTCTCGCTCGTAAAAAATGCGATGTAACATGCAAATATATTGGCATGATTTAGACGAGGTTTTTTCTTATCAACAATCAGCCGAGGTCGGCACAACCTTCAAGTAAACGTCCCAATTTGTACAATGACGTGCATATGACGTATACTTGAATATGCGCCTTCCTATGATATACCGCAGAGATGACGAGGGATAAAAATATGTTTATCGTAAAATAATTGTGGATTCATAGTCATACTGTATTCTGTAGAATGTCAATTTCGCTAGTGCGCTAAAGCTGCAGCTCGGCCATCTTTGTTTGTAAAAATGCAATAGCCCAGTTTTCGATACCAAAATCAGTCTCTTCTCGCGGATGACGGATGAACATGTTTCTACCAAAGCTGCCAACAGCCGGCAATGGAGAAGTTTGCACGTAATATTTTTTTTATCGAGTGCACGATCACGGGAAAAATAAATGGCTGCCAGCGCGCTGATAATAGCGAGGCCACCTCAAGGATCGTAGCAGCAGCCGATGGACACGGTTCGAATGTGAAATATAAATCATTACGAGTGTGTCAAACGGCTGGACGGGCGGCGGTATGCCGCTTTTAACGATCATTAAGTTTTGTTAGTTTAAACGATTATATTTTATTCAAATATGACTATGGTGCGGGGTATCAGAGTTCTCGTGAGTTTTTGGTTCGACGTTCTCTTTCGTATTATTCTGGCAGTATTATTCGTGTAAGTCAATAAATATCAAGTTAATACACCTGTGTAAACATCGCGAATAAAAATATTATAATTAGCATTGTCACCGTTGAGCAGGAAGCTGGAAAGTGCAGAGCCGTTTAACAGAAAAATCCACGAGAATGAGGTGTGGTTGTATAGAAATCCACCTATGGCATCGTACGTGCCAACGTCTATTCTATGGGTAATTAAACTACGCTACTATCCCGAAAATTCAAATAAACGTGCGAATGTATGTAATTAGCAATACCGTTCTTCTCAGCCACTCGTATTCATCACACCTGTCCTAGTCATATTCGTAACATTCCTCATCAACAAAGACCGCACGGATTGCTGCCAAGCTAGCCTCAGCGTCACCCTAGCATTGGGACTGAACGGCGTCCTCACCGACGTCATCAAGCTCATCGTTGGTACGTCCCTTCAATTATCGACGATCCGTACACACATATTTGATGGGCGACAAACGAATGTACCAGAAAAACAACCTCGTGTTCAATGGAAGGTCGCGACGACGAAATGTAGCGGGAAAATGAGTTTTTAAAATTATTCTAATGTGTTCAATGCGCAGGACGACCGAGGCCAGATTTTTACTCAAGATGCTTTCCGAATGGCCAGGGTGACCTGGCTTTTGATTGCACAGGTGATCCCGTTATTATAAGAGATGGAAGGAAATCATTCCCCAGCGGACATTCTTCCTGTGAGTTGAGTAGAATCAGCGAGAGAACGGTTTTATTTTGTTACGTTGCAGAAAGAAGTTTCAATCTATTTCAAATACTCGGAGACTTACAGAAACGCCGTGAAGGCTACAGAAAAGGAATGAATCATTACTTTGTTTGTTCTATACCTGTACGCAAAATTTAAGATTCGCAGAGTATTTTTGTATGCGTTTTTATCGGACGTTCTTGCACTCTCACATATGATGAGAAAAAAGCCAATGGAAAAATGCTTTGGAATGTTTTAAATTCGTACGATTATTTATGTAAGAACTCTTCATCGTGTAATTGTAGTGTAATCAAATGCACCGTACTGAAATTGTGCTTTTTTTTTCTTGTCCCTGCATACGCTGTAGACAGTGGAGCCATTCACAAATTGCAACCGTCATGGGAACGACAATGCGCCGTTGCTAATAACACAATAATTATTTTCAGTTGCGTTCGCGAGTTTGGGATTTGTGGCGCTGTACACAGCCGGAAAGTTACACACGTTTAGTCTCGCTGGCAAGACGCAAACTTGGAAATTATTTATATTTGTATTCTCGATGAGCACGGCCCTCGTAATTGCTCTGAGTCGAACGTGCGACTACCACCACCATTGGCAAGGTAAGAAGATTGTGCCCCCGCTCTTCGGCCCTTTAATGACGTTAAAAGTTTATTTCTTTTTTACGCATAATTCAATGCTACGTATGTGCTATTCGACAGATGTGGTGGTGGGATCGGCGATCGGTATTTCCATCACTTACCTGTGCTACAGGCATTACTATCCGCCGTTGGACTCGCAACTTTGTCACAAGCCCTACACCACCATCATAAGGCAAATTCAACTCGAAAAAGAGAAAAGACCCGTCAGAGGGAAAGATGACCAGATCAAATGGATCTGAGAAGACCGTCCATTCTTAGCGAAAAATATCCTGTATGTATTCGTTGCAATAAATAAGTTTTTTGTCATATAAACATTGTATGTACAAACGAAACGGTGCGATGGAGTTCAGCTCTGCTGCACTAGGCTCTAAAATGCATCGGTACATCTACATACAAAAAAAAAACACTTTCAATTTGGTTTACCGCTTTTATTCTTTTCCTCGTATAAATGTAACTCTCTCTGTACACGTTCACAACGAGATGTGCGCTCAATTTGGTCAGGACAGCTGAATATTCACTTATTATTTGTTTTTAAAAGATGATTCTTCGCCTATATCTCCTATACGCAATCTATTATACCACAGTTGATACAAAAAGGCCGTACATTGTACAACGCTTTCCCATCATTGACGCGCGAAGTTCAGAGTGCTTTTTTCGCTGCCATTGTTGCAAATTTGCAAACTTTCGAAATTTACAAATGAGCATGCAAGAACATGTTCTTAATAACAAAAATAAGTGCTCACTGAGCAGTCGGTCGGTGAAAAAACAGAAATGAGTAGCGGAGATTGTTCTGTTCAGTCTGTATGTTTAGTACGTGTAGGTGTAGGTGTCCAAGTTGTTGTACGCCATTTTTTGGTCGATCCATCTACGCGCCTGGGCAACGTTCGCGTACACTCCGGGAACACCATTCTCACCGCATCCGATACCCCACGACACAATACCCGCTTGAGCGTATCGAGAGGGATTGTTTGGCAGAGGGCAAACCAACGGGCTTCCACCGTCACCCTAGAAACGTACAATGTTGGTTTATATTTGTCGTCAAATCGAATATTTCTGGGGGGGGGGCGGGTAAATAGATAGATAGGGGGTAGATTCCTTTCGTTTAAACGCTTCATCAGGCGCGTGGTATCTTTGGAGACCTCAGGTCGTCACATTTTCTTATCCACCATTGCTATAATGTTTTTCCCAGTGGTAAAAATCGAAGTTTGACCCTCAAGAGGGTTAAACGGCGGGGTTTAAGTTTGAATCAGACATTTTTTTGTCCGATTGACTTCCATCTTGGCATAAATGCACTAATAAACAAATAATTAATCATGTATTTCTGCAATTTCCAAAATTTCACCTTTAAGGGGGTTAAACAGGAGTGTTAAGGTAGTCCTATCGCTTCACACTAGCCACACCACTGATCATACTTGAGACCTGTACAATTTATATTTTTAACATATGCAAAAAAAATAATTTGTAATTAAAATTTTCCATTTGTAAACGGTTTAATGAATGTTCACATTTCATTAGACAAATGAAAAATTGTCTATTGCAACGATTCGCGTAGTATTGCTAGGTTTGATATTTTGCGACATTGGTTCTATCTCTGTCTCTTTTTACTCATTCGGGCGAGTTTAACCTCCATGCTTTTCAACGTCGATCGGGCCACGACTGGTAAAACAGCGTGGAAAATTTGTGTCGGCGAAATATGTCGGTTGAAAATGAAATATGTGTGGAAATTCGAACGAGTGAGATGAGGTTACGACTACAGTCACGTATCTTTGACGTAGCAAGTGGTAATAAATCCAATACCGGAAGTTAAAATTAAATTTGATATTTTCTATATTTAGAGAAGCTCAAGAAAATTATGAAAATCCTATGAATTGAAGCCTGGCGATAGGACTACCTTAACGTTTTTATGAGAAAACATATTTTTTTGACCAGATTTACTTGAAACTTACCAGATTTATTTTATATATAATACTAAACACTATACTATAACAAATATACAAAAACTATACAAAATACTGTAACAAACAAACCCAAACAAATACATGTTCAATTATTTGTATTGGAGTGTATTCATGACAAGCTTAAAGCAAATCTGGCAAAAAAATATGTGGTCTCATATAAACTTTAAAACCTCCATTTCACCTTCCTAAGGGTCGAATTCCGATTTTTACCACTCCTGAGAAGTCTTATTTTGGGTCGAATATAAAGACTGCGTGGTCATAATTAGGGGTCACAAATATCGTAATATTGCCGGAAGATTAATTCCCGACAGGGCAATTTCCACCTTTCCCCCGAAGATTGCCAAACTCGTCCGCTCACCTTGCACGTGTCCTTTCCTGCTTCACCGCCGGCGCAAATGAAACTTTCATTTAGGAGGAAGTAGCTACCCAAACGCGTAGTCCTCAGAGTATTCTGGCACGTTTCACGAGGAACGATTGGAACGTCGACTTTCTTCAGGATCACTTGATAATGGCCTGCTTGACCTAATTATTAAAATATAATAATTAAAATACTGCCAAATAGCGATAAAACGAACGTCGTTGTTCGAATTCTTCAACACACCCTGATATTGATAAGTTCAAATGTGACAACAGTTCGAATACTCACCGAATACATCTTTGCCCCAGCCGCTGGCGGAGCACCGCGAAAAATCGAACTGGTCGGATTGACGAGGTAGACAAACGACGTCAACGTTCTCAGCGAAGTCGACGGGTTCCGCGAGTATCAGAATGGCAAAATCGTTGATAAGAGAACCCGAGTTGAATTCCTCGTGTATTATAATTTTGCTAACGCTTCGATCCTGATGAGGAAAAATTTCGTTCTTCGTCTGGGTATCCCATTCTCCGGCCCGAATCTTCAGATTATTCGGCTGTCGTCTGCAAAGTGTTAATCTCGTTGATCGGTATACCTTCATCGTTGTCCTGCACTGCGTTGGTCCTCGACGGATCTCGATAACGGAGAATTCGTTAGATTTGCTTCTTCGTTACCGAGTCCCTCCGGCGTTTGCGTGAATTGAAATCGAAAAAACAACTTGTATTTACCCAACGACACAGTGAGCTGCGGTAAGCACAGCGCGGGCATGTATCAGAGCTCCGCCGCACTGATAAATGTTCAGAGGCTTGCCCGTTGATTGCGCACTGATCGTTTCTTCCCGGAGAATTGCGACCGTCCATGGAAATTCGCCGAACTGCGCCTCGTTGTTGTTGTCACCGATTATCCTGAAGCCGACACCGTTCTCATGACGGATTCCGCAACCATTACGTACCGGTGGTCGGTGCGTAGTTGGTATAGAGGGATTCACGATATTCGGGGATGCGCAGCAGATGTCCAGATAATTTTCACACGCCCCGGAGACTCTGTGTTGGATGGATAGGGTGCTTTTTTTAAAGATCCATTCGAAATACTGTCACGGACACAGACGTCGCCCAAGCCATGAGTAATGATCGCCCAAAGACATGCCTTCTGTATTTCGTCCGGCACACCCCCGTGGCAAGTACAAAAACAAATGATGCGAATTGAAAAGAAACTATACCTATAAACATCTACATGCGCCTGCATACGAGAGATTTGTACACAAAAATCAGTCGTGTTCCGTGCAACTTGTCAAAATTCTCAACTATTTTCAATATACATCAGCGTATGTCGAAAAAATCGAGCCTTCTTCGATCTACATTATGAAATATGAAAAATATGCATGCCAAATTAGCGCTTCCGACTCAAGAGGTAGCGCTGGATAGTTTTTCCCTTGTTCGATGAAACGCAAAATTTGGCAGGACGACAACTCTATTCGTTATTTATCTATTCTCAGATATCTCTCTCTCTGAATATCTCTATCTGGAGCAGGTTTAACCAGAAACATCTCTATTCCGAAATATCTTATGTCTGAAATATTTCTCTGTGGAAACACCTCTATTTGTACAAATCACAATGCCTCAATAATTCAGTTCTGGAACATTACTGCTCTTAAATATCTTCATTACACAATCTTTCACATCCAAAACTTTTCTATTCTTAAATATCCGTATTGTTCAAAATCTCATGCGACACCCAAAACATCTGTATTCCGACATTTTCATCTCCCAATATCTCTCTTCTGGAACAACTCTGTTGCTCCGGAAGTCGTGTGCTCCAAGAGCCTGTGCGTTGCACTTGTTTTATTCATCGCCAATATAATAAATTCAATATTACAAATGGAACAGAGATGTTTCGGAAGAGAAATATTGTGAGATAAAATTGTCGGAATACAGTTTTGGATATCACATGACATTTTGAAGAATACGGATATTTAAGAATAGAAAAGTTTCGGAAACGAAAGATTGTGGAAGGGAGATATTTAAGGGCATTAATATCTCGTAACTGAATTGTTGTGGCATTGTGATCTTTGCGAATGGAGATGTTTCGGCAGAGAAATTTTTTGGGCTTGATATTTTGGAATAGAGATGTTTCTGATTGCACCTGGTGCAGAATAGAGATATATAAGAACGAAGATGTCTGAAAATAGCGAAATAAAGAATAGAGTTGTTGTCCTGCCCGAAATTTGCGTTTCACGTTCGAGTTTGACGAAAATCGCCTCAATCTCAGCAACGGCACAAGCGCGCTATTGACGTATATCTCGTGAAAAACACGTTCTCCCGTGCAACGTGTTTTTTGCCACATCTGTAAAGATATTCCTCAAAATTCCCGTAAACAATGATTACAACACGGAGCAGCGAACGATAACGGTTATTCGCGGTCTTTGGGTAGTATCACTCACGGTTGTGACGTGGCTTTATTTTCATCGTCGTCATGACCGGACCTTATATCTATAAGTCCCACGCCGTTCTCAATAATCGTTCCATTTTGGCACTGAAAATACGGGACGCATTGGCAGGCGTTAGACCTGGTTACCGGCGGGCCTGGTTCAGAAGTCACCTTAGGTCCACCATTGCCTGGAAGCGTGCCATTGTGAAATACGCCGTTAATCAGATCCGTTAGACTTCCGGTTTCCGGCGCTGGTGTCGGCACAGTACCGAGTTCGTCCGATGGATTGTTTCCGTCGCCTTGATTATTGCCGTAGACATCTTTGATGAGAGCCTCAAGGTTTCCATCGTTCGAACCAAGCTGCTGTGGCGCGGCGATACAATAACTCGCCAGTATCAATCCTAATAATGAATTGAACTGCCACATCTTAGAAATCCGCGTGATCTTTGTAAAACCTGGTGGCAAAAAAAACGCCTGTTGCATGAATGTAACGCGAAGCGAACGAATATCTTCGGTCGATTCCTCGGCCCTTCATATTAGACGCATCGGCTTTCGTAACGCCGATAAACGCGAGGGGTCTCTGACGTTCTGTTACCGTAATCTTATTACGGCAAACAAATGTAGGAGCTTTCATCACATAATCACGTATTCAACAAGGATTAGCCAGTTACGGGCGTAAATTCATCCTAAAGAAGTGATAGCCGATTGTGAAGAAAAAAATATAGGGGCGAGGACGAAACTGCGGGGTCCCTGGGTCTTCCATAAAGAGATAAATGGAAGGGGAGACGAAATATCCGTCGTGGGTATTACGTGTCCAACCTGTGTTACAAACCGGTATTAATGTTGTTTTTTCCATCAGATGTGGACAAACATCGCAAATCAACGCTGCAGATATAAACGTGTTTTGAGGGAATTTATTCGTCGTGCATTTGTGATGTCATAGCGAAAGGATCGCGTATGTGTGTGTGTGCGCGAAAAACGAATCGGTTGGCCATAACCTATGCGGCGCAGTGTGGACATCTTTGCTATTCGTCTATGGTACAAATCCACTAACGCTTGTGCTTATTGAGCTCATCGTTTCTTTTTTCTACGACCATTAGGCTCTGAAATTTATCGCTTATTGATCATTCTCGACGTCTCCCTCTCTCCCCCACTTTAACTACACACACGCCCAGTTTCTCCCCCTTTTTTCCTTTCATCCTTGACTTTTTTTGTTCAAGGACCTTGCGTTCAGCCATCCATCATAAACATCCGAGACGTACACTACTGGTATTCGTCAAAGCACGAAAATTCTCTCGCTCCTTCGCAATTAGCATACTCGTATCACGACCTTGTTGTGGTCAAGCTACGCACGCTTCTGCTCAGCCAGAGGCTGTAGCGAATAGGATTAATTATAGTCGGCTCTTTATGCAAGACCAACTTAATCCAGCATTTGCGATGAGTTGAATATACAGAGAATATTTTTGCGCGCATCCGACGTTGCGGAGGTCAACGTACAACTGTCATTTTACCTGATGATCACGGCTCGATAATCATTCGTGTTACATGCGATTTGTCGTCGAGTAACTCCATTACGACGACGGTCACTAATAAATGCGTTGATCCTTGTAGTGCGAGAAAAAAAACTTCGAATAAGCAACATTCGGCGATTTTACAGTGGAAAAGTTCGAACCTGGGTGAAAAAGATAATCGAGTCGCAGAACGTGTAAAGTAACGTTCTGAGAAAGAGACTGGTGTATTCATGCGAATGTACACGTGTAATTTAGAATTCTCAACGGCGTAGCGTAATCACCGAAGTAGCAGCGTACACGACGGCGCGGACAAACAATTCTCGTGGATCGCGGTATTTTTTAAAAATCTTCTCAACGAGGAACTACGATCTTGCGGAACCTACGAGACGACCATCAGCGTCGCGGCATTGAAACTTTAAGAAAATACAATTCTAGTCTTCGATTGTGGTACTGTACTATTCGCATGTTAATATTCACTTACTCTCGCGTTTACGTGAGTCATTTTGCTACTACGCGAGACTCGTTTGAAATTGACTACGAGCATATACAGGCAATTATATTGAACGATGGTAAAAATAGTTTTTTGCTCCCTTACGGAGAATGAGAATTTCCACTGCGAGATGAATTTATTGAGTTTCTGGAGTTCAGGTCGAGCGGGTGGAAAATTCGCGGCATTTTTTTGACAGTACTGAACGACGATGTTTAATAGTGAGGTATATTGGGACAAAATATTCGCCATTATTCTCTGCCGGAAATATTTCTGCAGCCACAAACCTTGAAATTTTCCGAACGTTACGTAGGATTCTGGCCACTTAGACGTGAAATAAAGTTCACCATATTCCCAGCGTTCGTTTAATTTGCCTCAACGATCCGTATCGCGGAAAATCTTATTCAAGAGTGCGATTCGATCACACGAGTGCGATGCTTGACGCCGAGAAGTGCAATTTTGCCAAATAATGGCTTTACTTCAAAATAACGTTGACCTTCGACGTTTTGTATGGCGGGTGGGGTGTGGGACGACCACCGCTGCTGAAATGTTTGGCGCCACAGCTGCAATATTTTTTACAAAATCGGCTGCCACTCCTTAGCAGGGAATTAAAAAAGGGTAACCTGCTAATCCTTGTAGCAGGAACGGCGACGAACATTTCCAAACTCATAAAACGGTTTTAGAGATTAAAATGTTACATTGAGAAAATGGGGTCGCCGGAGACCCCACGAGCTCAAAAGCAAGCTTACGCACCGATTAAGGCATTCCTTTCACGAACCCGAATATTTAACAAATAACCGATTTTCGTCTATTACCAAGTAAAAATACATCTCTGTGTACTGGTAACACTTTGAGGCCAAGTCACCGAACTTTGAACGAAAAATTACGACTTTAAAAATCGTCTCATTTATACGGCACTTTATAGCGACCACACGTTGACCACATTTCTATCTAAAAATTCATACGCTAAATAACTCTAGACGCCTGATGAAGAATGTCTCAAAATAACCTGCGATTTTGATTTATTAATAAAACGTATTGATTATATGAAAAGTACGAATACTTTTATTCTAAGATACAAATATGGAGGTTATGTGTGGAACACAATATCCGATAAATGGCATAAACGGCATGGACTTGGAAGATATATTCTTTCAACAAGGTGGCGCACCCTGCCACACTGCGGGTGAATTATTGCAGACACAGTTTCATGGTCGTGTGATCTCGCGCCGCGGCGATGTGAATTGGTCACCAAGATCGTGCCATTTCACGCTCTTGAACTCTTTTCTATGGGGTTTTCTGAAGGGAAGAGTGTATGCCAATGATCCACAGACCATTCCAGAACTCAAGGAAGCAATTGGACGTACCATTAAGGCCATTGGCGTCGCCAAGGAGGTGCAGGGGGGGCAGGTGCTCCCCTAGATATTTGAAAGCATGTATATGAGGGTCTAAAATGTCTAAAATTCGTATTTCCCCTACCCTCCCTTCCCATCTTGGCCTCCCTGGCCCATTAGTTGGCGACGTCCTTAAGGCCTTAAGCCACAGTAACGGGTATAAAAACATGTGCGAATTTAACAATTTTTTCTTGTCGTATGAAAAAGTGATTCACTCATAAAATTAATTACACATCTATTTAGTATGAATATCAAACTGTTAGAAAATATATATATTTTTCGATGTACAAAATGGCCGACTACTCGAAACTTCTCGAAACAGCTTTTTACCAATTGGCGTGACAAATAACTTCAACAACTTTCACTCGATTCACTTCAAATTTAAAAGTTATGTTCCTAATTGCATTTGCATTACGAGCGGTTTACGAGCAGTTATAACGAAATTTTTCACTGCAAATTCATTTCTCAAGTTCAAATACCTACAACTTTTGAATAAAACATTATTTATTAAATGCCGTACGTACTTCACTAGGAATTCTAATGTAGATAAAAAATTGTGGATGCTAAATGTCACGCCGCGGAGCGCCGAAAAAAAAAAGATAAAAGAAAATATTAACAGTCGGCCATTTTGTACATCGAAAAAAAAAATCTAACAGCTTGATATTCATACTAAATAGATGTGTAATCAATTTTATGAGTGAATCACTTTTTCTTAATGGAAGAAGCCTAAGGCCTTAATGAAATTGTGCCGCAATTATGCCAAAATGTTATTGAAAATTTCGTCAAAAGAGTGAACGTTTCAAAACAGGGACGAGGCGGCCATTTATCGGATATTCTATTCCACACATAACCTCTATGTTTGTACCTTATATTTAAATAAAAATATTCGTACTTGTCAAATAAATAATACGCTTTATTAATAAATTTAAATGTCAAGTGATTTTAAGACACCCTATATGAACTGCTCAACGCGTGTCAACATTTTTAAATATTCCGTAACGACGATAAAAACAGGGGGTCACCGAGTGTTTGAAGAATGCTTTAATGATAAAACTTAGAAAAATGCGACAAGCAGAATTTTCGTAGCGGCGGCTTGTCAGAGAAAATATAAAAGTTTCCAAATCTACTAAATTTGCGTCAATTCTTTTATTCCAGTTTATCATCGGGTATAATAATTGGTTGTGGATTATTTTTTTATAAAGCATCGCTGTAATTTTCCAATGATTCAGAAGGGCCCTGCTTATGCTCCCACAAAATACGGTCCTTCGTGGAAGGAATGGCTCAAAAGGTTAATGATAATACTGGGAAAAAAACACCAGGATATTGGTTGAAGAAATGATTTACACATTCGTAAAAACCTTTTTACCGTACAAGACGAGTTTGCTGAATATTTGCATGTAATTCCGAATGGAAAACAATAAATAATCGTTCCCATCTCTAGGCACATGACACAACATGTTGACCCGTAAAATTAAGGCTCTTTCTCGAGTATGAATAAAAAATCAGGCTGCCATCCTGTTTTCCGTTCACCCATCGGCATCCACGCGAGTAGCCAGCACCTTACTCGTGTCGATACAGATACTCTCGAAGATTTTTTACTTCCGTTCTCGGCCACTGTATGAGAACGGAGCACGCGGCGATGTGAGTATCTCGACGATGGCCTTATTAAATATAACAAAACTGTTAATTCCGATGACGATTTTTGCGTTCGCACCAGTCCCGCCGAACGTCTACGATGAGCAGTGCAAGAAAAAAATAATCGAAAATTGTATGAATATTCAAGGTTAAACTCGGGCGCTCATAAATATCGAGCATGTTTTTGTTTCGCGCCTCGGGAGCGTCAGCATCGATACATCGTGGCGCGCCTGTCCGATCCGAAATCCAGTTCGAAGCCATTTTTTAAATATATTCAATAATAAAAAACAATTCACTGTCCTATCTGGGGAGCCAAATTATTGGCGACATACATCGTCGATGTCGACGAGTCGGAATGCATAATTATTGTGTACATAGCGCGATGTATGCAAGATTCAGGAGATTGCGGATGCGAATAAAGCGGCTGATAGCTATGTGGGAGTCCTCGACAAAATTTAATTGCCCGGGTAACTAAAGAATAACAATTAATGAATTGTTAATTGCCGTAGTCGCAATTAATAATATATAAACTTTATTATTATTAAGGTCAACTTTATAGATATCAGATAAAAAAGATTTAGATATTATTAGTATTATATATATATATAATACTAATAATAATATAAAATTTAAATAAAATAATAATATCTAAATCTTATTATTATTATTATTATAGTGAATATTTAGATATTATTATTAGTATTATATATATATATATATATATATATATATATATATTGTATAAGTTGAATAGGTCAATCGTTAGTTTTGTTTCTACGAACAATTAAAAAAGTGAATTGCAATTGTTTTAATTGCGAGTTGCAATTAACATTGATTAATCCAAATAAATTGATTACAACGTACATTTAATAGTGTAATTACAATTAAATTAAAGGCAATTACTTTTTCAGTAAATTAATGAACTGATAAAAAATTTAATTAATTAACGCCCAACGCTGCTACGTTGTGACATTCTCCAATAATTAATCGATGTGAAATCCGTCATCATCGTCGTAACGATTCCGTATACTTTTGGAAGCATTCTTCATTGGTTCTTATGTAGGACTCGTTCTGTGACCTCCAACCGATTTTGCATTCAATGGGACCGTGTCGAATTCATTTTCGCAAAGCATAAAAAGTGGTCCTAGCCCGAAAACTGTAAATGTTGGCGGGCCAGTTTTGACTCTCTGCTCAAATCGATTGGCCTTGATCATTTTCGATGCAAACGCGTCCGGTGATCACGAACTTTCAAGTTCGAGTCTGATCAGTGCGAAACTTGTTGTCCGGTTTTTTTACGTTTAGGCAAAAATAGCCTCGTTGAGTTGAATAAGGGTTGGGGAACGATGGGGCCAAACAGGTCGGGAGCATCGAACGATTTTGCATCCAAAAGGAACTTGTTGCCGGCCTGACAGCTGTAAATGTAGGCGGACGAGTTTTGATTCTCCACCCAAACCGCTTTGACAAGATCATTCTATTCTATTTTTATCTCGTTCAGAGGTGAATATGTATAGAAGGGTGTTTTTCTTTGCTTTTCTTGACGCGTCGCTTCTTTCTTTATACGTTGCTACAAACTATGTGGATTGCGTGACTCAAGTGGGTCATTACAATCAGGGTTGTTCATCCCGGAGCCTAGAGGGAAACAAGGGATCTAGGCGAAACGCTAGGAAACGACAAGAGCACTTTTTCTCCAGACATCGAGGGGATAGCTCGTCATCATAGGAAGCTCGTTATTGAAAAATCAACATTCACAAATTAAATGTTGTCTTATGGAAACTGATGTAACTATGCAATAAGTTTTTCTTTTTGACCTCTCAATTTTGCAATATCTGCAATATACTGAAAGCAATGGAAACAAAACGAGGTTTATTGATAAATTTGTTTTTTATTTCTTTTAAAAATTGTTCTCAACAAAATGTTAATTTTTTAATAACGAGCTTCCTAATCGTCGTGAAATTTTAACACCACCTCTTAAATACTTCATACAAAGACATACTAAATTTTCAGAATTTTCTTATTATTTTTTATTTCAACCCCTAAGGAGGTTGAAGTAATGATGATAGAATTCTGAAAATTTGGTATGTTTTTACATGAAGTATTCAGGAGGTCGTGTAAAAATGTAATGACGATTAAGAAGCTATTTATTGAACAATTAACATTAACATGCTTCATAGGGAGTCAACGTCCTTAAGGCTTTAGCTTACATCATTTTTCCAACCTATAATCGGCTAATAAATGCCTTTGGCAGCACAACTCGAGGCCTCAAAGAAATGTGTACGTTTTAAGGGATTAGATTACTGTAAAAAATGACGGAGGCTCGTTCGTCGCTTGAGGAAACTCAAGCGAAATCGAGAGAGAGAGAGAATTCAAAAATATTTGTTTGATGACTGAAAGACCATGACTAAAAAAACTCGGCCAAGTCTTAACCAATATCATCTATTTTTGAAAAATCTTTTTTTTTCAGATCAACCCGATGGCCAATATCAAGTACCATTGAACCCCTCAAAGGTCCATCGCGAGATTCTCACAATCTATTTAATTATTAATATTTTCAATGAAATTTGATACACAACTTTGTTAATGCACATACAAATAAATGTCCAAGCGATTTTTCGATCATCTTATGCCTTCAAAACTGTTTTTTTTTAAATCAAATAAGACTGATTTTCTGGTCGTTACAGTAGCTTAATCCCTTGAGGGGGGAAGTTTCTTTAGACGCCCGTGATTGAGCCATTTTTCATGAATTTTTTTTAAAGGTCATCACATAATCGCATCATTTTAAAATTTTGACATTATCTTATTACAACTTTTAAGCGTTTAATTTTTAGAACAAAACAAAATGATGGCTAAAGTATTGTTTAAACAAAACAAAATACGTTTAGGCGTATTTTGAAAAACTGCTCATATTATAGCTCAAAACGTTATCGATCGACCTGGCTGAAATGTTGGGAGGTTTCTCACTATAATATTATTGAAAGGATATACCTAAAGTTTCAAGGTTATCGTTTCATACTTTTTTAAATTTATTTCTACAGGTATATCCTTCCAATAATGTTGTAGTGAGAAACCTCCCAAAATTTCAGCCCGATCGATCAATAACTTTTTGAGCTACAACATGAGCACTTTTTCAAAGACTCCTAAAGGAGTCTTTTATATATATATATATATCGCATCGTTTTAAAATTTTTATATTAATTTATTACAACTTTCAAGTGTTTTAATTTTTTTTTCGTTTTAAACAAAACAAAATGACGGCATTATAAAGGTTATATATATTATATTATATATTATAAAATAAAAAAATAAAAAGGTTATGTATATAGATAACTTTTCTAACGCCGCCATTTTGTTTTGTTTAAAACGAAAAAAAAAAAAAATTAAAACACTTGAAAGTTGTAATAAAATAATATCCAATCTTTAAAATGATGCGATTATTTCATCACTTTTAAAAAAGTCCATGAAAAATTATTCATTTTTGAAAGTGAAATGAAAATGTTGAAAATTAATCATTTTTCACGAATTTTTTAAAAAGTGATAAAACAATCGCATCACTTTGAAATGTTGACATTATCTTATTACAACTTTCAAGCTTAAATTTTTCTTTCCTTCTCTCTTTAATGTTAAGTGTAAATAAAAATAAACATACACGCCTACACTTATTACATTTAAACAATAAGGTTTCTATTTGCATGGCCAAAAAATGTATATCCGGGCAACGAGAGGCTACAAAAATTCAGCGAATAAAACATTCATAGTAAAATTGATATGCGACCGAGGGTTCAGGGAATTGAGACTATAAGCGTGACCCCCGATTAAGGCACGGAAACTGATTAGCCGCGATAAAGACGCGTATTTTGCAATGAGTGATTCTGTTTTTCTTTATACACGAAGTTACGATGTACCCGTGTGCGCAGAGCGACATTTTCTTAACGTAAAATTTCGAAAAGAATGACGAATTATTGCTCGTAATGTTACGATCCGGAACTGTTGTTGTCATTCGTTGAATGCAGCAAATTTACGCGCGTGTACTTTGAACATCGACAGCAAATATTGCCTTGATTTACTATATAACTATAAAAATAATTAATAACAAGAAAAGGAAACGGATTAAAGCGTAAGGTAATAAAAACCGCGGAATAAAAAAAGCACATGGGAGGAAAAATTTCTACCCCTCGCATCAGGAAATTTGATACTAAACGATAAAAGTTGCAAAAGTGATCAAAGCCTTCGGGCGCGTGTGAACGGGAAAAACAAATGCAAGGCCTAATCCAGGGGGCGGGGGCAATAGGGGCTGAAGCCCTGGGGGCTCGACAATAAAAAAATTTAGGCAAAATTTGACGACGAAACGTACGCAAAAAGTTGTCACATTTTCACGTGACACTTGTTCTTAATAATCTTTCAAAGGGTATTTCTATATGAAAAAAATAATGAAAAAAAATCACACAAGATGAATTATCTATAAAAAAAAGTATATATATTCCATGGATGATAATTATTTAAATGTAACGTGGATTGATCCAGCGAATCATTTCTCATATTTGGCGGTGCATCCGGGAAAAAAGAAATATTCGTTTACTCATATTGTTTTCTACACTGCTGAAAAATGCCTATGAAAGTTTTAGCACTTAGCACCAGACACTTCTGTACTAATGAGAAGATAAAAAACGTTCAAGTCGGTAAGTCCAACTCATAAGTAGCACATACACTAGCGGAATTAATTCTTACTACTTTTAACAGAGATTTTACATGTTAAAACGTTAAAAGTAAACCCAAACACACGTTGTTTCAATTTGAGGAAGGAGACGTTACCTAACATCAGCTAAATTCGATTAAAATTGTGCTTTTTTCAATTTTTTTGCCTTGTGTACAAATTTATTTTTTAATGTGTAACTATATAGTTTATAGTGTAATAACACTACTGGAATAAATTCTCATTAATATTATCTCATTTAATAGAGATTTTTAATGTTAAAGTGTCCACAATTAATTCCACTCATGTAATTACGCTATAAACTATATAATTACACACTAAAGAAATGAACTTATCCGCATGATAAAGGAACAGAAAAACACAAGTGTAATCGAATTCAGCTCATGGTAGGAAACGACTCCTCCCTCAACTCCAAACAACGTATGTTGCTTCCAAGGATCATGTTTTTCGCAATAAATTATTCAATCACTAATCTGGTTTGAAAAACAATCAGGAGCCTCCAACTTCGTCGTCCACCTCTTTAAATTCGACCCGGGACAATCGGCTCAATCGCTCTGAATTAATAAACAAAAAATTAAACCATTGACTTACAAAGTAATGGTTGATCACGATTCTCCCAGTTTGAACGAGTCAGTCCGCAATTATCACCCGGTGTTTCGAGAGACTCGCGATTCTCTTCTCTACTGTTGTACGTAGACTGCGCATCGTCTCTCTGCTATTTCACCATTAAATACTCGTCGTTCTATCCCCTCTTGATTTCTCACGCGCCACCTCCACTCTTCGTCTTGTATCTCCGGCGAACGGTGACCACCGGAATATCCAGAGTATTGCCCTTTCCACGCCGCAAGCCCACCCCACGTGTATCTCGCAACGTGGAGTGCTGGGAAAGTCCCAAACCGGCGCAGAGCAAGATAAGTCGCATCTCGACACCATTACCCTCCACCGTAAGACGACCGTAAGATGTGACCTTTGCGGCAATTCTCGAAGTTCGATTCTAGCCTGACCGCGCGATAGCCATGACTTCTTCATGTACGCTTTAAGGGGTTACCTCCACTTGCGATTTTGAAAACATCGTTTTTTTTTATTGCATTTTTTTGAAGTATAAGTATCTGAGAATATGTCCTGAAAATGTCAAGTCGATCCGAACAAAATTTACTGAGATATGAGCGTTGAAAGAGAAGAATCCGTGAATTGAAGAACTGAAATTGAAACTTTAAACGCGTTTTTCTCAAAATGGCATTTCTGAAGTCGGTGACCAAGATTACTCGAACACTAATGAACCGATCTTCTTGAAATTTTGCAGGTTTATTTAATACATAAAAATGTAGTCTTTAATGGTTCGATTTTTTTTCGAAAAAAATGGCCGTTTTATAGCCAAAAAACGGCCGTTTTTTCTCGTTAAAATCGAACCATTAACTTTGACTGTCCGCCATTTTGTGAAAAATGAATATTTTTTAAAATCCTTCGATTAAAGACTAGTTTATACTTATATTTGACTAAATCCATCCGCATTTTTTTTTTCAGATGATCCACTTCGCCGCAATGTTGGTCACCGCAAACCGTGTATATAAAAACATTATTTCATTGACGGCCATTTGCCACTAAACAATGTAATATTTTTCAATAAAAAAATTACTGAAAGTTCTTCAAGATGTGTTCTTTAAGAAGGTATATTGATCGATTAAAAAAGTTTTGTAGTTTTCTTTAAAAAAATTCATGAAAAAGGCCTTTTTTGCGCTACAAGTGGGGGTAACGCCTTAAATTGAAATAAAAGGCACGGTGCACTTGCCATTCATTGTGACAGCATCGCCTCGTCACTTACGTTGCGATCGATTACAAAAATTGCAATTGATCACACACCTCGTTTATTTGTCGTCGTACGCACTGCATGTGTGCATTGCAACATTGATCGCCAACGATCGTGCGGACACGATGCGTTGCATTGTACTCGTGATACATATTCATTTTCAACAAAGTCGGAATCTTAACAACGACGATACAAAACATTTACCATTGCACAAGTCAACGCTGATAAATTGGGCAAAACGTCGATAGGAGGCCGCATAAATTATGATCGTCCTTCTTGAAGCGTCTTGATGTTCTGGTAAAAATTCATTACCAATTTAGAGGAACATAATAATGTACAGGTGACGACAAACGTGTCAGGCCCTGAGGTATCCAAAGACCTCACGCGTCCAATGAAGAATTAACACTGGATCCAAACGAATCAGTTGTTGAGACACGAGTGATTAATAAATTCATGAATATTTGTTATCTCGCAAAACGTACAAAAACGAAGAGCCATTGATGTTCATTAACGGGCTTCATCTACCTAGGTGTGTCAAAGAATTGCATTTTCCAAAAATATCTCAGCTATTGAGCTACCCGTCTGAAATCTTGACACAACGTTCTTCACGCATGCTATGGAAGCTTTTTTTTTATCTTCGTATCTTTTTAATTAATGAATAGGCTAAATACGATACTTTTTTTTCAAACCGCCGCCATTTCGTGCCGCAACTTGGATTTCAAAAAACCTCCATAGCAAGATAACTGTTTTTATAGTGATTAATAATCTATTGACAAATTTTGTTTCAGATCATATTACCGGCCACAATCGTGAGGGCTCCTTTTTTCCGAAGACATTTTCAACCGTTGAAAGCGGGAAGAAAAATAAACGTGTAAAAATGTAATTTCTGTTCTTCACGAGCGCTTTGATTAGATATAAAAAAATCAGACTGATTAGCGTGTTAGCCATCGAAAAAAAAAAAATCGCGAAATCAGCTATTTTTCGACCCGTTACACTGTGATGATTCTTTAATTAAACGCGTTTGTCTCGAGACGCTGTTTTCAAAGTCGGTGGACATGATATCTCGAGAACCATTTGATGAATTGTTTCCAAATTTACAGGAGATGCGATGAGAAACATTTAACGGTTTGTCGGTAAACGTTTCGTCGGTACTTTCCGTCTGTAGACCTGGGTAGCCCGAGTCCTGCTGTTTTTTGGCCCAGTTAATACTTACGAAAAATATTGAAAAAGTTCATGCTCGTGTTCGAAACACTCAATTCGATATATCAATCATAAAACTATAGGAAAATACATTTTTTCCCTCCATTTTATGTTAAATCAATGAAGCAACTCGGTAGTAAAGTAGTTTCCTCTCGGACACGAAACATCCAGGTTTACAGACGAAGCGTCGACGATCAGACTTTCTCAACAATCGATTCTCATGTTCTCAAAAATAGTTACGTTAAAATGATGACTCTTTTTGATACATGTCGTATGCTCGAGTTTCAATCTGTCGCCACGTTGTCGGAAAAGATTATTGGCCATTTTTTTCGAGCCTCTAGGTAGATGTAGCCCCTTAAACTATGCGGGCTCTACGCATGCGGTTCCAGCATCCAAACATTTGCTCCGCGACACAAGATACATCGTCGCGTTCCGGACGCGTGACGACAACTACACACACACAGCCTTACCAAGCGATTCGTCACGCTTGACGTATGAATTGCACGAGCGTTCTCTTTTGTATCACATCTGTGGATTTATAGCGAATCATATCGAAAGATCTGACCTGACGAGGCGCGAAAATTATACCTCGTCAACATATGCTCTCGTTGCCGAGCGTAAACACGTGCTTATAAATGTGGAAAAAAAACGCACTGACAATAACTAAATGATTCACGAAGATTATCGCGTTTGTGCAACACAGATTTGTATTAGTGGTATATTATCAGATGAACTTTTATTGTATACGAGGAATAGGTCATCGCAATGGCTATTCGACCGTCACGCAACCTGCCATTTTCTGATCCAACCGTACCGACACTCCCACTCATTCCATGTACTCTCATTTGCTCGACTTGCCCGATTGACAGGCCAAACTGACACTTCGGCTCGAACAAACATCATTTGCTCAAATAACACGATTCAAATCGCGAATGGATTGCTTCGCGAAAACGAATTGTTCCCTCGACTCGTCGTTTGAGGATTACGGTGCGAAAAAAAAAAACTTCCGCCGCGACAATGTCAACACATTGCCGTGACCAGGATTCGAACCTGGGTTACTACGGCCACAACGTAGGGTCCTAACCACTAGACGATCACGGCTACTGGAAGAAGTGAATGTAACGATCTGAATTGCATACACCAGATAATGCCGACGAAGCGAGTTTTGTGCTTATGCCGCGCGTAGCTTAAGATTTCATCCTAGAGAGCAAGCACGTCGTACGAGAGATAGTCAACTTTTTTCCGAGCTGGCTCGAAGCTCGATTGTTCGAATTACGTTTCATTTTAAGGGGTTAGACTACTGTGAGAATGGCGAAAAATCGTTTGTCGCTTGAGGCAACTCAAATTAAAGAGGACGGTCCTACGGTGCGGGAATCGTAGATTAAGGGTAAACTTATAATTACGATAGAAGTGCTAGTAAAACTTTAAACGCGTTTTTCTCGAAGCTATTCTTTTTCAAAACGGTGCACACGATTTCTCGACATCCAATGAACGGATTCACTTGAAATTTGGTACACGTATTCAGTACGATAGTAGTCTAGTCTTGACCGACGTTTTTTGTCGTAACTTTTTTTCATTAGTTATTAACTAAATATTGTCATTTTCCCTATAAAAATCGGGAAAAATGTAATTTTTTGTTTCATGGAACACGATGACTGAAAAAGCTCGGTCAAGTATAATAATGTAATTAGTTATTAACTAATAATATCATTATTAACGGAACAATGTCATTTTTCCTTTAAAAAAATCAAAACTTTTTTTTTGTTACTGAAACACGGTGGCTAAAAACAGCTTGCTCTAGTCATCGTATTTCAGTGATCAAAAAAGGTTTTAATTTGCTTCTATTTTTGTAGGAAAAATGGAAGAAAATTCTTTAAATTTAATTAAATAGAATTTAGTTAAAATAAATTATTAAAAATAAAAAATTTTTCATTAAATTTAAAATTAAAATAAATTATTTCAATTTTTCTATTTAATTAAATAAAATTAAATAGAAGAAAATTATTGACATTTAAGAAATAGAAGAAAATTATTTAGGTAATAGACCACTCGTTTTTTTCTTTCTGTTTAGCGATGTGGCCAAAATCGAGTTTCAGTGAAGCTTTTTCAGTCATCGCGTTTCAGTGATCGAAACAAAGTTTCAATAAAACAAATTTTCTAGAAACAAATGACATTATTTAATAAAAATACTCGTTTTTTTGTTTCCGTTCAGTAGATGGCCACGAGATTGTTTATTACTTCTATAATGCAGTATATTTTTTTATGAAATTTTATAGACAATTTTGATAGCGTACATACGAATAAATGTCCAAAGGATTTTCCAATCTCCTTACTTATGCCTTCAAAATTGATTTTTCCAAATAACGCTGATTTTCGGGTGATCACAGTAGCCTACCCCCTTAATGAGACGTCAGTAGCTACTGTTATGTCTTATAATATCCAGTTTTTTTTATTCACATGACAATATCATACGACACTTGGAAATTGTAATTACTACGCTTAAATGATTAACGTAAAATAATAGTATGTCGTTGTTGGTGAATAATTTAGAAGATGAGAAAAAAAAATACTTCTATTCTTCATAAGACACGTCAGGCTCCGTGACGACAGTAAGCGCGAGCTCTTTCTGGGGAGCCGACTTGATGACGTAATATTTTTATATCTAAAACGAATCTCGGAGTGTACACTGCAAATTATGATCGTCCATCCACCCTGCAACAACGATCAACCCATCAAGGTTACTCATTCTTACTGCGTCATTGACAAGTGGTAGCTGATTTTGGTCATAGTTATTACGCCGTGACGACGAACCGGAAGAAGCCTGGGTTCTCCAGAAACCCATTGCGCCCAATGTCCAACCTATTGGTTATTACGCAACAGCAGTGCTAGGTCGTAGATGTGTACAACGTCAGTAAGGGTCGTGACTATAACGCAGTTAGAAACGTATAAACAGCTCCACAACCTCTGACACCTATATCTCCGCTTACCAGAATAGCGGCGGTTGCATTGATAAGAAAATTGACCGTGACCGCGTGTATGACTTATGTAACTGCAACATCGAAGTGTTTTGCGGTTCGGGAGAGAGCTGGTTCGATCACAAAACAAACATTGAATCTGGGACATGTAAATTGCTCGTACCGGGCTAAATAGTGTTCTACTTCGCGTTCAACACCACCGAACGTTCGTAATATATAGCATTTAGTCCGATGGTAATTTCAGAGGATTTGTAGTGAAATGGAACAACGATCCAATCTCACCAACCACGACAGTATCATAAAACTCCGTAGGTTGCCATTTGCTGGTCGATCCACTGACGAAATTGCGGAACGCTCGCGTAAACGGCCGGAATGTTGTTCTCTCCGCATCCGATGCCCCAGGACACTATTCCCGCCTGTACATAACGTTTGTAACATGCAAATCGTATCAGCGAGCCTGCAAACTTGCATTTGTATCTATGGACTTCCAACTGATCGGTGGAGTTATTCGAATCGGCATATTGTTTTTTTTTGTCTTTTCATTTCATACCTGCACGAATTGTCCTGTGGCGGTGGGACAGACGAGAGGACCACCTCCGTCACCACGACACGTGTCCTTGTTCGCTTCACTGCCGGCACAAATGAAACTTCCGTGCAGCTGGAAGAAACCCCCCAATTTCGTCGACCTCAGCAGAGTCTGGCAATCGGAACGATCGACTATCGGGAGCTCGACTTTTCTCATGATCGTTTGATACTGGCCCTCTGGAAAAGCGAATATCGCTGGAATGAGCTCGTAAAATTATTTTCACAAGCTTTTACTTAACTTGACTTTCTGTCGCATGCAAAACGGATAATCGATATTTCGATTTTCGATCGATAAAACGTTGAGCGCCCCAAACTTTTATTTATAGTCACATACAGGTGACATGGTAAAAAGCAAATTATTTTCGCCTTTTCAGTACATCAAATAAAAGCTTGTTTTTTTAAATATTTATTTTCACATAAATGTTACGTCTAAACTGCCGATGCCACGAACAATCAATAACGAGGTCCGAAAATTTTCGATATGGAATATCGTAGTTCGACAAAACTGCGCAATTTGGAGATTTAGATATTTGCGGCGTTGTTATTTGAAATGGATTTCGCGATATTCGAAGCCTGAAACGTTTGATGCTCAAGGTAGTGGTGCTAAAATATTGATATCGAACGATGGATGACAAGGTGTGGGTATTACCAAAAGCATTACGGCCCCATCCACTGGCCCAGCAACGTGTACCAGGTGAAAAAGTCATTCCCTGCTGGGGCATACAAATCGGCATGACGTTAACGGCGTACGTGACGGGCTCGGCAAGGACGAGCACCGCGACATCGTTGTACAAGCCTCCGTTGTAATATTGCGGATGGATAACGATAAACTGGACTTCAGCCTCTTGCAGGGGAGCTGGTTCGTTGTTGTTAGCGGTGTCCCATTCGCCGAACCGCGCAATCAGAGCCCCAGCCGGTCGGCTATCGCGAACGTACGAAAGAACATGGCTTGTTAAAAATCGACATACAGACGATAGTAAAATAGAAACAGAGAAAAATTATCTGGACACCTATTTTGGCCACCGTGCCAAAAATACTCGTGATCATTTCTGTTCTCCAACCGCCATTATGGACAGACTTTTTTGCGCCGATACTTGGCCGATGTCCTCATTACGGAGGTACGATCACTTCCACGGGGTCAACAAAGAGTTCAAATGTATTTTACCCACAGCTGCTCTGATTGATGTTTACTTATATTGATTATTCGTATTATCGAGTATAGTGTTGTACAAACCTATTAAAATAGGCTTGAATTACCTCAGCGCAATTAGCACGATAGGCAGAATATAATTATACATATTATTGATACGTGATAAATGATAAAACTCCATAAATTGTTTGCATATTTTGTGGCGGTTTCTATTTAAACGAATTTCAAAACAAAACTGGGTTATGTTCGCCAAACGCATCAGCTGTTACTCGCGACATCGCTACGTCTGTGGTTGCTATTTCGTCGTTCTGACCATTTTCAACCGGAAATTGAAACTTTCTTGTAACGTAGTGCTTTAACTACACGGTGAAGATTGATTTTCTTATTTTTTACAATATCTACTGTATCTAATCTATAGAATTTCAGTTTTCCAAAGGGTTTGTTTGGATACGTGAGGAGAAGAACCACGATCAGCGCACTTCCGGTTGACCGTCTCCATAAGACGACGTGCTTCGGTAAGTCAAAGTGCTCGACTTTGCAGATTTATTGCGAAAAAACTAAACGGTTCAAATCCGAAAGTTGGATTCGTAGTAATGATCGTACCTCCTTAACATTACAAGATCACGGAAGATTATCACAGGTGGCCAAAAGTGACACGGTCTGTCCTAAAAATCTATATACTTCACAACGCAATGCGCCGCCGTGAGTATGGTCCTGGTGTTGATCATCGAGGCGCCGCATTGAAAGAGCGAAGTGCCGTCAGGTTTTCGAATGAGAAGGGCAACCATCCATGGAAACTCGGCGAAGGACGCTTCACCGGGCTTCGTTGCACACGCCTGGGCTATACAAAAGAGAGAATTACACGAAAATGTGACTCACGTGTCGTCGTTTATACAGTCGGCAGAGGAAAGAGAAAGGCAGAAGAGACAGACAGATAGAGATAGAGAGAAAGAGAGAGAGAGAGAGATTTTAATTTCGGTGATTTCGTAATGTTCGTTGACGTACCCGAGAGACAGGTGGTTCCCCGTATTCCGCAAATGGCGGACGCGCTCTGTTGGGAATTACCATTGACGATAAGTACACCGGGCGCTGAAACAACTGGTAGTGAAGGTGCATTAATAGCTGGCACTATTCTCGTAATTCCCTGAAGTCGACAGCAAACTTCATCGGCAACGGGACAAGCCCCGAATCGCGGATCGATTATTCCAACGCCATCGACACTGACGACATTGCCTGCCATGCATTGCCACGTTTTAACGCAGATGCATGCCTGAGCGGTGCCAGGATACCGTATGGCCGTGGCAGAATTATTGGGAACCGGTATAACTCCAAGCGCTGAATCCTGTCCACTTGGTGGTATTCGACAGCAGATCTCGGTGGCCGATACGCAAGTGCCGGCCACTTGTCCCTGACGACTGACGGGAAAACGCGGGTCGATTACACCCGCTCCGGACAAAACGATGTAACCGTTAGCGTCGCACTGATAATTCTGCACGCAGACGCACGTGACGGGCTGCACGATCGGTGGGCTGACGGTGAAGGGTGGAGTCGTGGGTTGTTGCGACTGGACGGTGGTGGTTGTAATCACGGAGATCGGTACTCGGCAACAAATTTCACCGGCAATCGGGCAGGGATTCAAAGTTTGTCGGGGATTTATTATTCCTTCGCCACCGACGATCACGTAACCGTTCGCACCGCATTGGGCTACCGGGACGCAGATGCATAGCTGGGCCGGAGGAGGCAACGTTGTTGCGGTCGTTGGTGCTTTGGTGGTTGGCTTGGCCGTCGTTGGTGTCGTAGTCGGTGCCTTGGTTGTCGTTGGCGTCGTAGTCGGTGGCTTGGTCGTCGTTGGCGTCGTAGTCGGTGGCTTGGTCGTCGTTGGTGTCGTAGTCGGTGCCTTGGTCGTCGTTGGTGTCGTAGTCGGTGGTTTAGTGGTCGTTGGGGTCGTAGGTGGAGTTGTTGGTTTCGTGGTAGGCGTCGTTGGTGGGACCGTTACCGTTGTCGCCACAGTCGTTGGAAGCACTATCGGGGCTGAAGGGAGTCGGCAGCAAACTTCGAGATCTCCGGTGCATCTGCGGTATCTTATCGCCGTGAGCAGCCTGTGGAAGAAACAAATATATACGTATTAATAATAAGAAGAAAAAAAAGTCTATTTGGGCAGCTTATGTGAGAAAGCAAGTGCCAGGTAATACAAGATGAAGAGGGAAAGCTCACTGACCGCAGATCGATGAGTCCCATACCATCGGTGATGATGGTATTATTGGCGTTGCACTGGTAAAACGGCACGCAGATGCAATCTGCAATTGGCTCGCTGGTGGGAACCTTCTCAACGAGCGGATACTTCAACTTAGGCTTCAGCAGATGAAATATGAAACTCGGCGACGTACGTCCAAATCTCGGTGGCGTCGAGAACTTGCCGGGATTAAAAATATCTCGACGATCTGCGTAAAAAGAATCCAGCCGGCTTCGGGTTTTCGTGGGTCGATCGATCGCCGTTTGTTGCGCGCTGGCTATCGAAACGATAGCGACGAAGACAATCGGCAGCATGATGCGTCCGGATTACGCGAAGACCACGATGACACTTGTTCGCACTTCTAGCAACAATTGAACGTGTCCCAACTCGCTGTAACGTTTATGTACGCCGGATACGACCGGTGGGTTTTCAACGTATTGCGAGGAGCGTATACATTCGCCGACGTATAGTTGACCAGCGCGACAGCAGGTCACCGATGTCGTCACGACCTGATAAACACTTTTTCAAACCATGCCCACAATAATTGCTCTTTTTTTTCGTATTGTATATACCAACGTCCTTCTCTCGCCACGACGAACACCCGAATTCAATTCAAAACCAATTGGTGGCCGCGAGTTATCGCAAAATTAGTCGCGAACCGACGTTTCTCATCGTTCAAATCGAATTTGACACTTAGCCTGTTTTGTTCTGTTATTCTCTTTATTTCCATTCGACAGAATTGCGTTTCGTAAAGGGGAGAGGGTAAAACTACATTTGAGGGCAAACGTGACACGAGGAGAAAAAAAATAGGTAATTGATTGAAGCGAATATGTACGTTCCGATGAGCGGCGATGGGAGCACTGCGCGACGGACTTCGAGCGTTTGAGGATACGAACTTTTTCCAGAGTACGTAGTGCTCTTGTCACGCCAGCTTCAATAATTCACGGAAGATTCCTCGGCGCGATAAATAAAATACAGACGAACAGGTGTTCCCGTTTTGCACCTCCAATGGGCGGCGACACAATTGAGACCTCGTATCTGATCGTTCTTTCTTTCCGTCCAGGGCAATAGGCGATGAGAGATGGATGGGAAACAAGGACACTTTCGTTGCATGATTGGTGCTTTTATGCCCTCAAACGAATCGGTCGGTAAAAAAAGAAACGTTCTCCGTTGTATTATCTTCAAGTATGCTGTATTTTGAACAAAATATTATCAAATCGATTTACAATTACGTACGTATAATTAAATAATTATGGATACACATGACAGTCGATTATGTTACATAGCGACCACTGGTATCGTTATTCTAGAATTACAAGTATAATTGATAAAGTACAGTTGGGAGGGGGCGGCGGTCTTTTCGGTCTGTCTGTCGCTCAAAATCCGCCTGCGATGACGGTCGAAGGACTTGCAATTAAACAAAAAATTGACGATTTTTTCTTTTTATCGAGGAATCGATTGCCATTGTTACTTCAACGGAAATTAATTAATGCCGCATTTGTTACGAACTGGATACTTCGTATTGAAAGAATAAGCAAAAATGTAAACGTGCTGTAAACATTATCAATATCCCCACGTTTGTATAGAAAGAAAAAAAAATACCGGTGTCGCGGATCGACCGAAAAAAAAAAAAACATTGTTACGAAAGTGTCAAATGAAGACTATTTGTACAATTATATCGGAATGCGCAAATTACCAGATGCGGAAGCATGGACGATTTCGATCTTTAGAAAGTTGGATACATTTCGTTTTTAAAGGAAAATAAATGTAGCTTTTGGTCTATTATTCCTTTTTGAATGATTAAAAGGGCAACATGGGCGTTTCGCTGAGCGGCAGTGAACAATTCTTTTTTTTTAAAAACACCCCGGGATCTAGTTTTTTTTTTTTGTTACCGTCAGACGACCACCCCCGTCGACCGTTGTGGTAATATTTGAGTCTCAACCGCTTTTAGGAACATACTTTTCATTGGCTTCATCAACTTTGACTAACGAGACGATCGAATCCTACGAGATCGACTGTCTCGCGCAAACTAATGTTTAATCATCTTATTCGTAAGATTTGTAGGAACAATCGGTACAGAGCGCCCATATAGAGTAGAAAAATAATATTCAAATTAATGTAATACGTAACTATCATTATATAGTCTTTATATATAACATTTATATATATATATTTGTGTGTGTCTGTGTGTGTGTGTGTGTGTGTGTGTGTATCGATATCAAAACGTTATTTCATACTGAACGCCGTATTAATTATTTCCCAAAACAAAAAAAAAACGATCGTATTTGCCGGAGATCCTCGAGATTGCACTATACATTTCCTCAATCGTAAATCTCGCTCGTTAAAACCGGAACGGCTTAATTCGCCCAACAGAGACATCGGAATGTCACGGTTTTCCTTTTGTCCACGCGTTTGAAACGCCAACGATTTGTACTCTGATTTGGCACAAGACATTTAGTTCCTTAATCATGTATTTGTATAATTAGTCAGTATCGAGATTCTCTCGCTCCGTTTTTCCCTTCGCACATACCCGCGGCTCATTTTTTTTTACGCTATACTTTCGGCGCTTTCTCGTGATCGTTTAATTTTCCGCGTCGACTCTCACGGATAAATAAAACTTTGAGAAAGCTCATAGCTCCCGTCAATGGTCAACCATTTAACGTGAACATGTATTCTCGTCTACTGGTGTATCAGATAATGGCGGCGCTCGAAGGAAGATACGCAAGCGCGGAAGGAGCACATAGAGACACGCCGGTGAGGCGGCAACACGATTATTTCGAGTCGATTTTATTCGGCTCAACTTTTCTACGACCTTAAAAGGTCCGCGGTTAGTGTAAGAAGATTATGGTGGTGAATTTTTTCTTCTCACTTTTCTCGATTATGCCCAACTCGTAACGAGGAACGTGATTATCCGCGATCCGAATATTTTCCATCGATAAATTCTTCGAGCCAAAGATTTCGTGACGCGTTCGCGAAATAAATTAAAATAAATAAAATAATTAAAATTGAAGCGATACACTGATGTCAAGAAAGGCTCGAAGAAATTTTCGCTTCGAAAGTATCGTTCGTTCGCTGTGAAGTATCGCGGGATAAAGGGAAGAGTTTCTCGACACGTTTTCTTTCACGTTATCCGTGCGTACGATTATCAGAAAGCCATTATTGTCCATCGGGAAGCGTCTCTCTGCATTGACGCTGCGTAACGCAGCTCTTGATTTTATTGATTTTTCATAACATTTCGTCAATATCTAGCCGAAAATAAGCCATGTGAATCGAAGATTTTCTATTCGTTTATCTCATTTTCACGATCATGATTGATGTTTTTGAATAAGTTTGAGGCACTTGATGCAAGCAATATTAAAGCAATATTAAGCAATATTAAACTTCTGAAATGTATGATCCGTTAACTGTTGTCGAAAGCGCTTAACAATAAGCTCAGTGGGCAAAAAAGCTCCGTTTGGATGCATCGAAATATCTTCCGACCGATCAATAGACTTTGTTTATCTCGTAAAGGGCATTTACCAGGATAAAGTCTCCAACCTACGCAATATCCAGTATATGCTTTATCAAAATGCGGATATATATAACGCGAATATAGCATTGTCAAAAATCAGTCGTCGATCGAACCCGAGTTAGCGCGCGGACGCAATGAAAACTGAAGGAAGTACGTGAAGTCAGCTCTGGAAGATTTTGCACTTGGCAAAAGCGCATTGAACGATTTTCTTGCGATTCGTCTTCCCGATATTTTGACGTCTCGTCGATTACGAGAATTTGAGGGCTTATCATCACTGGGAAAATACGAAAGTTCTTTGAAGTCTACACCCATGCACGAAGGGATCGCAAACATGTGTTGTCTTCGATTACAGACGCTTCATTTAGTTGTCCATTGCAACTAAAAATTTGTCCTTATCTATTTTCACCGTTGCCCGCGAGCGAGTGAAAAAATCTTCGTACAAACGGGCTCAATTGTTGCGATAAAAAAAAAGATAGAGCTTCAGGTTTTAGCTTTCTTTTTGCACGCTCGACGCGCATCTTTTCGCGATAAACTCGATTGGTTCCCTACCGGAACAAGTTGTATAAGGTCTCAAAAGGCAACTTACGTATCTCTATACGATTATATAGTCAGTCTTCTCGAATAAAAGTACCGTGAATTCGTTTGTTCGTTAAGCGATCATTCGGAGAGTCTCGTCCGCGCGATCCATCCGTCGTCCCTGAGCAATTTATCTCGAGTGCAGTCTACTTGGAGCGCCTTTTTCCCGCCGAATTTTTCATCGCCTTCAGGGTGTTTGCCGAGGCAATCGTTTCAGGATTCTTGTTCGCTGGACAGTACTTGATCGTATGAGCCGTGTCGCCACAAGCACCGCAGATCGGACACGTGTATGCCCTGTGAACGAAAAAATTCCTTCAGACTTCCACTCACTACCTATAACGATTAAAATCTATTTATTATTCGTTCAATTTTTTTCTTTTTACAAACGCAGTCGCTTCTTTGTAATTTTGCAGCTTTTTTGCATCGTCAGCGTTTTGTGTTATCATTGAGAAATTATCGATAAGATGGAACCTCTGTCGCACCATTTTATAAATATAGCACATTTTTTGTCTCTCGTTCGATGCGACTTTTCCCCTGTTTTTTTAGAGAGCACGATTTTTTATATTTACCGCTCGACGGGCAATTGATAGATGTGAATTATGGAAGAAAAAATTGGTTAAGTTGTTTGGATAACACGTTTCACTTTACACGACCACCAAAAATTTAGAAATGAAAGAAAAATTATCAAAGACCGTTGGGGGGAGGATTTGATGATACTTCGACTAAATTTTAATGGTACTTGATTTCAGATAATTTCTAGCTGAGATACAGTGAACACCGCAAATCGTGTTTTTCCAAAGGCGTTCTTGGAAAAGCTTTCTCACCGGCTTGTTTGTGGATATTTTCGCGGAATGTTCTTGAAATGACACTTAACAATGTACAAAAGGTTTCAATAAATTTACTCTATCCATATAGATAAAAAAAAATTCGCCAAAAAGTGTTTTTTTTTTCACGCGGAAACCCCTACCCTCCCCTTAATGAATGAACGGAGTGGGAGGAGGGAATTATTAGAAAAACGAGAACGAAAGGTCGTATAATTGTAAGGGGGGTTGGCTACTGAAAAAATGACGAACACTCGTTCATCGCTTGAGGCAACGCGCAAGTTGAAGAAGCAGGTCCAACATATGGCGCACAAATTGCAGATTGAAGATAAATTTTTTTCATAAAGCTGGCTCTCACGGCTGTAAAAAGCTTTTTGAAAAATCTATATATAATCATTTTACCTAAATTTAAGCTATGTTAAAAATGCCTTATTTTGGTTGTTAGCAGTACATTCATTTCCCGAATAGTTGTAACTTGTAAAGTAATATAATTTGTTTTAACCCTGCGCTGCAATTTGGCTGCTTCCGCGGTCGCACTGGGTCAGAAACGTCCACGTAGTCTTCAACGTATTAAATTGCTTTGAAAAATCTCAAAAAATTCACAAATACTGTTCAATCCTTCTACAATGTGTGTTCGAGATTGTTCAAGTACAAATAATATTATTTCCGTTGCGATAAATTGCTAATAATTGCCAGGAATGTCAACATCTCAAATATCGATACAACATTCTTCACGTCATTCTGTATCTTGCTATGGAAGCTTTTTTGTCTTTTTTTTTAATCTTCATATTTTTTACAACGAAAAACTGTCGAAAAAGTAGGCTCAATTCGATACTTATTTTCAAAACGCCGCCATTTTGTCAATTTTGATTTTTTTAAAACCTCCGTAGCAAGATAGCGACGTTCATACTGATTAATAATCTTTTTTCCGTTCCGAGGACTCCGTTTTTTCGAAGACATTTTCAACCGTTAAATATACGTACAAAAATTAAAATAAACGTTTGAAAATTCATTTTCTGTTCTTCGTGAGTGCTTTAATCTGACATAAAAAAATCAGACTGATTAGCGTGTTTGAACCATCGAGAAATAAAATCACCGTAATCAGCTATTTATCGATCTGTTACCCTGTGACGATCCCTTAAATAGAAGAAGTTTTCTGACGCTGTAAAGATAAGCTTCAATGAGATTAAAGTTTGCAATCGTTGAAATTCAATGGTAATTATTATTTTTCAATTTCTCTTCTAGGTACGAAAATCCGTAACAGTGTCTTATTTATAAGTTGCTTATTTAGAGATCTACGTTCTAAACCTACAAATACAGAATATGTTAGTCGATGAAAATGAATAGGCGAAAGTAAAGAGAATTTTCGTTGACTTTCAACGATGCAAACTTCGAAAGCTTCAAGCTTCAACTGGACTTTGGAAATATGTAAATTGTTATATATATATTATGAGCGGGATTCTCCGTCAATTCAGCCACTTTTTTTTCGACCATCTCAGATCTGCCCCATAATTGTTTATATCAAAGTACTACTAAAAGGCATTCTATGTGAATTATTTCAGACTTTTTAATTCAACATTCTAGAAAATACCGTTTTTTTCCCAAACGAATATATTCTCAGAAACTTGAAGTTACTGAAGAAAAATGTCTGCACATAAAATCTTTAGTTTTGTGTTAGCTTTCGAGCGGAATATTTGAAATAATTTTTACGTTCCGGTAACGCTGATTTTTTTACCACAAAAGGGGGAAATTACTTTTTTTTTATTCGAAAACAGCCGTTTGTTTGGCTGAAAAATTACAGTCTTCCGGTATGTCTGACGATATCGGAAAAAATCGTCCACTCTTTTTTACCAGTCTTGAAAAAATCGTCCACTCTATTTTTACCACTCTTGAAAAAGATTCATATTTTGGGTCGAATATGAAGGCTGCGTGGTCAGAATTCGGGACCACAGATATGGTAATATGCCCATACTCAGGTTTACAGACGAAGTGATAACAATGTACATAGTTGATGCAGCAAAACGATTTCCCCGTGTCTTTTTTCGTCGTAGCAGTAATTCGATAGAAACAGGAAGAAAAAAAAATAAGTACCGAAGAACCGGGCATTTGACGCGACCCTCGCAATCCTTCAAAAGATGTAACCGATAGAAGCTCATCTTTTCACCGTTGTTCTTACAAAAAACGCATTCGGTCGGCAATGGCTTTTTGTTTTTTTTACGACGCGGATTCGGCTGCGGTACGACGCCGGTCTCCAGTTCGGGACAGTACTCGTAATCTCGACCATTGTGTCGAAACTCTTCCATCACGTCCTCCGCTGAAAAAAAATTAAATACGTTACAAATGCCAATGGGGGGGGAGGCGAAATGTGTCATGGATTTTATTTGTAACCAAACTCGGGAACGGGAAAAAAGACAAACAAAAGTTACGATCGCAACATCGTGTGCAACATTGTATTCGCTTTTTTGACCTCGTTTTACCGGCATCAGACAAGATTAATTATTTGACAAACCTACAATGAAGCCTCTAGTTCTTCATCCCATGGATGAACGTACTGACCTTGCGAGGCTCGAATCATCTAATATAAATACGACGAAAGAAAACATTTTTGCAAGTTTCTATGGCTCTCGAGTAAGTTTTGAAAAATTGGCAAACTCTGGTTTGCCAAACGATAATTTGTAAATAAAATGAACAGATGATAAGTAGTTAGGCTACTGTGAAAACTACAAAGATTCGTTCGTCGCCTGCACCTCAAGTTGAAGAGGAAGGTCCGATACATGGTACAGGAAGCGCAGATGAAGGTAAACTTATGCTTACGATAGAATTGCTAGTGAAACTTTCGTAATTCTTTAGAAAAGTGACTTTTCCGAAAAATGAGCCTAAATTCTTTTCGCTTTTCTCATTGTTCGGGTTATAAATTATTATATTTAGTCGGAGAAGTTGAAATTCACTCCCCCATGAAAAGTTATGGGGTCTTGAAGTTCGCGGAAACACGTGATGAAATAGAGCATTTTCAACATTTTGACGCTTACATTGGGGGTGGAGGGTGGGGGGATTTATAAAAGAAGCCTTCCTGAACACAAATCCAACCCCTCCGGCGGGAGGGTTTCAATACACGAGTTTTTAAGGGTTTGTTTGGGTAATAAATAAGAAAATAGCTAAACAAATTTTAGGCCCATTTTTCGGAAGCCACTTATCTAAATAATTACCACTTTTTTCATTGGTTATCAACAATAATGTAACTTTTCCTCGAAAAACCGAAAAAAAATTCAACTTTTGTTTCATGATTGAAACACGATAATGAAAAAAGCTTGGTCACGCCTTAATCGATCTAATCGATTTCAAGAAAAAAAAACCAATTCCAAATATTTTTTCAATAAAATTTGGTAAAGTAAAACTTCTTCAATTATTTTTTCAAGAAATTTGGTACATAACTTTTGAAAATTAATGTCCAAACGATTTTTCAATATTCCTTATATCTTCGAAATAGTTTTTTTTTTAAACAACCCTGATTTTCGAGTCGTCACCATAGCCTAACCCCTTGAAAACGAAAAATAAGAAAAGACGATCGCGTTTTTTCATTTTCTAGCCTTTTTTTGTTCCTCATGTGTGAGAATATACAAAAAAAAAAAGTAAAAAATAAAAATAAAAAGGGGACCATATTGTTCGTGTCACAAACATCGTAACCACAAAGATAAGCGTGTCCAAGTTCGAAGGACACATAACGAGGAGCAACACGAGTTTGTGAAATGATCGCAACGTTGGACACAAAGGGCAAATAATTTTTCAAAGCAGTCGATGTATGCTCGCGCGAGAGGCTACGTTGTTTCTCTCTCTCTTTCTCTCTCTCTCTCTCTCCTTCAGCGGTCACTTTGCATAGAGCAGCGAGTTTTGAAGTAGGTACGAAATCTCTCGAATAAATCTATAGCCACGAGTGTATTCGACCCGCTCACGACCGAGCTGCGCTCATTTGTTTACAAACGCGAGCGAAGCGCGAAGAGGGGGAGAGAGCTCGTCGCCTTCAAAACTGCTCAAAAGACACGGCACGAGTTATCGAACGTCCCCTAATATAAGAAATATTTTTTTCTCGGCGTTTCACTGCAGACCCATTGGCGCGCAGCTACAAAATCGTTTCGTCGTTTTTTCTTCACCGGATACCGCTGTAGTCTCCGAATCCTGTGTCATCGACGATTTTACAACGTACGAGCCAAAAAGTAGAGAATGAAACGCGACTTTCAGCATGGACGTATGAAAATATTTTCAATGTGTTCGGTTGAACTGTAAGCCGGAAGGCGATAAAGGCGTGGCCGTGAATTGAGATAACGATTTGTAATCGATCCTCAAAGGGGGAAAATCGGATCAAGGGGAACGAAAAAAAACTCGTACATCTTCCGGGACGAATTGTTCGACGGGTTCTACACTTCTGATTGCAAGCAGAAAGGCCATTCCGTCGACTCGACTAGCTTATCGTATATGGTTCGCATAGAGCTTGGCGAATGAATACAAAGTCTTGAAAATTGCAATTAACATTACACACATGTACACGCAACGTCACTGAAATTGATACTTTCTTCGCGAACCTAAATATCCCATAAAAGTATTGCTGACATTAGCAATGCACCCAAAATGAACGTGAATGTACGAAAAAAATGGCACGGTTGTGCATTGTTAACTCAGAAACTCTCTGACTTGTCCAGGTTTCCCAAATATTCCAGGGAGATTGGGATCAAGTAAAAAAAAATGAAATATATGGAAATGTAAAATATCAAAATAAAATTTAAAAAAAAACTGAAATTATCGGACATTAGAAAAGTACCCAAAATGAACGTGCGTGAACGAAAGGAAATGCGTTATGCATTAATGACAGAAATTCCCTGACTATTCCAAGTTTTCCCACACGGGTTTTGCAAATATTCCAGGAATATTGGGATCAAATGAAGAATAGGGTAAGAGCACCAGTCCCTAAGCAGGCTCAAGATATATTTAGATGTAATTTAATATGAAGTGGCCGACTGCTGGTGCTCTTACCCTATAATTTTTTTTAAGATCAAATATACGAAAATGTTAAGTATTAAAATAAAAATGATTTAAAAAACTGAAATTCGACAATTTATTTAAACACTGTATAGTAAAAAAAAACCATCCAAAGCAAAAAACGAAACCTGTTCTTTATTATAAACAGAAATGTTCACGACGGTGGCAATAAACAAAAAGAAATTATATAAATACTTATCTGCCATAATAGTGATGTGGTTGTGCATCAACAGATTGAATGCAAGCGTGTAAAGCTTTGGACTAAATAAGACTTCTAATTGTTGACATTTTCAATGCTTGGCACTGCCATAACTTTTTTATATATAATGAAGAATATCAATATTAAAAATAGACCAAAAAATATTGTTATGCTTTTCAGTTTTTTCTTTCAAATCGATTCCGTTTTTCGTAATTTTTTCAAAAAGTAAATACTGAAAAAATTCCAGAGAATTTTCGAAATTTCCCGAATGTTTGCGGTTCCCCCGTTTTCCATATGCGTAACAGCCGTGAATAGGTATAAAGGAGACAAAGAATTTAACGGTGACACTTTCGTCAACGTTGAGCCGAGACGAGCTTCGATCGAGAACGTTTATCTCCGAATTGATGGATGGATTTTAGCGTTAATCAAGGAATGAAATAAACGCTGCAAGACTTACGATTTGGCCTCGAGAAATTGGCCGGTCCAACGATGCAATTTGCAAAGAGTCGCTTCATCTCGTCCTCGAGGCTCGGATTGAACGGATAAAAATAATTTGTCAGTACCGACGGCACGAGCTGTTGATTAGCGAGAATCTCCGTCATGACGTTGCTGCGAGATCTCCACCAGTCAGCTCGTTTGAATTTCGAACAACGAAGCGATGTGCGTTTCGTTTGTGTATATTTATATATACTGATATATAAATGCAAAAATATATACGCATAGATATTCTATAAAAAAATATGTAAAGCCCGTTCAATCGTTTCGAGATTTTCCAGGTGATAAAAAAAGAGCGGATAACGCAACGGCACTTGAGAAGATTTTAAACACAACTGAAAATCACGAAGCCGGCGATTTTCGGAATACACTACCGGCTACCGGTCAGCAACCATCGCGACAGAGGCCGAGAACGGCGTGTGAAGAGGGGATGCCTTGGACAGTGGAGAGGGGAGCGCGCGTCGATTGAAAAAGGGCGGTTAAATTCGAATGTGGATTGCGCGCGACTTCGCGTGTGCGAAAAAAAGGAAACTTAAATAACGGTTGGCGTCGGAGCCAATAGGGTCCGATCCTCTAAAGCGAAGCTCACGCACGAGGATTCTGAGGAATTTGGTAACTATATATATATATATATGTGCAACGAAATAATCCTAAAAAATTGGTCGTTTCAGTAATCCTCATCTTTATTATTATTACTGTGTAAATATGTAGGCACTGAACAAATAATGTTTCATAATTTGTTTACAAACATTTACACTTACTGATCTGGTTTTATTATTTTTATTTCTTTTTGTTCATTGGATGAATATTCTCTGCGAGAATACAATCCTCGACTGCCCTGAAAAATCCCTCGGCCAGTCGAAGCCCGCGCATCCTTTCGCTCGTGCAATTCACTTTTTTTTCGATTTATCCCTCGTCCGAACCATCTTTCTTTCCTTTGTTTCGTTTATTATTCTTTTTTTTTTCTTCATTGCCCGCTACGGCAATATCAGTTCAACTCTCGTTTATCCTGGCATTGTATGCACTTCCAAATCTCTAATTACGATTTTAATAATATTTTATCAATATATATTTTTCATTATGTATACTTTTTGTCGTGTTGTTGTTGTTCTTTTCTTCTGTTATCTCTAAATACGCTAAATATATTGTTCTTTCTAATCTAAAAAAAATTACCACGATTAATAATAATGATACAATCTAGTTGCAAATTATATAAACGTTACTAGTAGTCGTTAATGTATCATACGACACATAGACATGTCTGTGTCTGGTTGGAAAGAGAGGGGGGCAGTTTAAGGAGAAAGAGAACTAAGGATAAACGCAAAAAACCCTAACTTTGGCTAAGAATTTCAATATTGCCGCAGCTTTAGAGAGCACGGCGCTGGTTTGCCGATCTGTTTGTACATATACGATCGCTATATGTTCTCGGTTCACTCATGTTTAAGCCACTCTCGTCGTGTTCTCAGATCTCTCGGAATATTGGACTAAAGCAGCAAGAAGAAAAATAGACGAGTAGCAAGTTTCGGGGTTGTGTATTTTCATATACGTGTTTTGTTCTGTTGTTCGAATGTTTATGTGCAAATGTGTGTATTGCGCGTCATTTTCACGTCTAGTCGAGGATATTATAATGAACAATGGCGTATAGTACACTGGAGGGGGGATGTGTGTGTGTGTATGTGTGTGCGCGCGCGTGTTATGTTATATATATATATATATATATATATATATATAAGAACAGACATTTTACGAATTTCAGTAAGTATAATCTTCATTTGATTTATATTCATTATCTCGTGGTCGTCGTTCGTTTACACAATCGCACCTTACATGAAACTATATGTGATTTTCTGTTACGGGAGACGCGCAGTAATACATATGCATATATATATATATACATACGTGTGTGTGCGCGAGGCGCGTGACAGGTGTGTGTGTGTGTGTGCGTGTGTGTGTGTTCAACCACAAACGCACTCCCGCACGCATGCGCGAGCGCGCACACACACATGCGCGCGCGCATGCGCGCACCCCAAGTCTCCGGACACTTCAGATAATTGCGAAACTTTCGATCACTGGGTAATTGCGAAATAACGTTAAAATAATATGGTTCATTACGAAGATAATATATAGCTCTGTATAATAAATTATATCATTCTATATTTGATGCAGTTATCCAAAGTGATCGAAAGTTTTGCAATTATCTGAAGCGTCCGGAACTTTCGGCTGGTGGTGTGTATATACACAGAGTGTTTGGCACATGAACGACACATTTTTTTGGGCAGTTGGTAGGATCACTTGCTACTTTTTTCACTCTTAGACTCTTTGTCCCAAGTGTCACGGTAATAAGGATACGGATTATTTTTTCGTTTTTGTTTTAAGTTACTCGAAAAATCGCCAGTAAGGCGTCAAGACTTTTTCTGTTTGTGGCTTCAATAAGCATGAAATTTCTTTTTATGTATTCTGCAATGTAAGTTCATTATAAACGAATCATTGTTTGATACAATTGGCGTCAAGAAAATGACTCGTGCTGCCAAAGTTTTAAAAATGCGTAAGTGCATGAAAAATGTCAATTCCAAAATTCATGATAAAAGAAACTGAAGGTTATTTTGAACTTGGCTTTGTTTTAAAAAGTTCTTTCGTTCATACCTTATCCAGAGGTATGCTACATGCCATTCTTGATGTGGTCAAAATAAAGAGAATACGTTTTTTTATAATGAATTTAGGAATTGAAATTTACACATTTTTAAGAGTGTAAGCTCAAGGGTCACTTTCTTGAAACCAATTGTATGAAAGATTTATTTATAATAAACATACATTGCAGAGTACAACAAAAGTTATTTCGTGCTATTGCAACCACAAATAAAGTTCTGACGATTCGAAGGAAAATTTTCGGGTATTTAAAAGAAAACGAAAGGAAAAAAATCATATCTCAATTACCGTGACGCTTAGGACATGGGGTCTAAGGGTGAAAAAATTAGCAAATGAATCCCCAATCCCTCAAAAAATGTGTTGATCCATGCGTTAAACACCCTGTGTGTATGTGTGTGTGTGCGATGAGTTCTCCCCCTCGACGAGACGGACACACGACTTGTGTCAATTATATTAGGAATATACGCGCGTTATCTATTATCGATTCATCGAGTATACGCATGTATGTGCCTGAATATATATATACACACATATGTAACACACACACCCACCCACACACACACATATATATATAATCTCGGATCGCATAGCGGATTCGCGCGATAGTCCATTCCGAAATAGCTATGTCATTATTATAAATATATTTTATATGATAATCATTGTAATCATAATGATAATAGGTCCATGCGTTTGTATTTTCCCTTTCTTCCTTTTTCACTTCCTCAAGGGGTCAGGCTACTGTGATAATATCGAAAAATCGTTGGTCGCTTGATGCAGCTCAAATCGAAGAGGAAGGTCCAAATTGTAGAGTATGGTGCAGGAGTCGCAGATTGAAGTTAAATATATTCTTTCAACGATAGAACTCTGCTAGTAAAACGTCAAACGCGTTCTTCTCGAAACTATGCTTTTCAAAACGGTGTACACGACTTCTCGACGTCTAATCAACGGATTGACTTAACATTTGGTAAACTTGTTCACTGTAATAGCCTCGAGCGACATTTTTCTTCTTAACATTTTTTTTTATTAGCCATTCGTCATAATTTAATTTTTTCTCGAGACGAAATTTTTTTTTCTAGTGTAAGAAAAAATAATATTAAAAAAAATATTATCTAGTTCGAGCAAAAAAAAATCTCTTTGTTACAGATTAACCGGGTGGCCAAAACCAAGGAAAACCGTCGAGCCCCTCACGTTCAAACATCCTTCACGAGATTGTTTATAACTTCTTTAGTTGTTTATTTTTTTTAAGATGGAATTTGGTTCACAACTCTGTCAATGTACATACAAATAAATGTCGAACAATTCTTGCAATCATCTTAATTATTCGTTCAAAATTAATTGTTTCAAGTAACCCCGACTTTTCGGGTCGTCACAGTAGCCTAACCCCTTAATGCGCGTGTAATGCATTGTATGAGTGAGAGCGTGTATACTAGGAATGTACACAGTATACTAACTATATATATATATATATATATATATATATATATATATATATATATATATATATATATATATATATATGCGCGTATGTATGTATATGTATAATTAGGTTGTGTATAAAACGATGATACATTATACTATACTCGTTACGCGTTTTATATCAGACGACACATAATAACATGATATCGATTTTTCTTTTAGTCTCATGGTGCGATCGCCCCCCGATAAGTGGCGTCGTGCATTTCGCCGCGATAGGCTATAGTCTTGTCCTGTCATCTTTTAGTAATAATTGTAGTAGTATAGTTAGCAGTAGTAGTAATGGTAAAAGTAGTAGTATAACGTCGATACGGGGCTCGCGCATTTTTTTTCTTCAACCGGACATAGAATAATCGTTAATGTGGGGGCCCCCCGCCCCCGATGGGTTAAATTACAATATTATACAAATATAGGTTCAAATGAATGGCCAACAGTAAGTTCCGTTTTTTTTCTTCTTCTTGTTTCGACTAAATATACACACGGGTACTTCTCTACACATGGGCATGTTGCGGGCGAGAAGGTACATATCGTTCTTGTTCAACTGTGCAATATAAACCTAATTAGTACCGTCGTACATTTCTTTTTCGATTTTCATCTTCCGTACTTTTATTCGTCGTTAACGCTGATCGCCATTCGCGATTGATTTTTCTGCATTTTTATTTTCTCGGTCTCACTCGCTGCCTCTCTCTCTCTCTCTCTCTCTCTCTCTCTCTCTCTCTCTTTCTCTCTCTCTCTCTGTCTTTCTTTTTGCCTTCGCGCGTTAAATATTCATTGACACATGTATTATTGTTGGATTTTCTACGCGATAAAAGATAATCAATAGAAAAATTTGTACAAATAATTAGTCTACGAAAGTGATCTGCTCGCCGCGCGAATCTCTCGTTTCTCCTTTGCTCACGCAAGCAAAGAACAAAGTTTCCCAGCACGCCAAAGAGTCACCGCGGTTCTAAAAAAAAATATATATATTTATATATATATATTTATGTATATATGTGTGTGTGTGTGTGAGTGTGTGTGAGTGAGTGTGCGAGGGTGTGTGTGCAAGTTTGTATCTGTGTGTGTATATGCGTGTGTATATAAACATCAATGGACAAAGAAACCTTTGAACGACCAATTTTGTTTTCCCCTTTTCGTCACAAACACACAAACACACCGAGAGCGATGCGATGGAATGCAATATCGGCAATGGTCTCTCAAAAATATGGCCACTCATCATGGACCGTCTGTATGTGATTATTTATTTGTTTATTTTTCGTTAACGTTAAATACTTTAATACTTCTAGTCGTATACTCTTTCTAGAGTAAAAGTGGTCTTGTGCGTTCCGCAATGCCTCAGTCCGCGGAACGTGTCGTACAGGCAATACAGAGTGCTTTAGCGCATGTATTATCATTATCATTATTATTATTATTATTATTTTAATTAATTTTTTCTTGTTTGCTCTCTTGATATGCTGATAGTACTAACCTAACAAAACTTGTCCTTACATTTCTCATTTGGTATGTCTTAGTCTTATTTTATTTTAAGTAAAAAAAGAGAAAGAGAATAGAGCATGGAGGATGGGTGGGAGGGACAGGGCGGGTGGCGACTAACGTCGAGAATCATTTCTACTTCGTGTATACGCTTAAACGAAAAATACGAAACACTTTGAATGAGACGCGATAAATTTGACGAGACTTAAATTAATGCGTATGACAATGAGCAGATCCATATTATTTGCTATCTCGATTGAACGAGAGAAAGAAAAACGGATGCTTTCTTTCTACGTGCGCACCGAGTGGCAATATACAATCGTCGTATATGATGCTTAATGTGAAACGATCGGGTTTTTCGTCCAGGGCACTCGTAAAGTAATCGAAACTCGCCTAGGCCTCCACGAGGCTGAATCGTGAAAAAAATATAAACTCGCCCCCTCCCCCCAGCTATCATCCCATATTTATCGAAGTAACGGAAAAAGAACATTTACAATTTGATGTTTCTTCATTCAACGTGCACTCGGCCGAAAAGGAGGAAAAAACGAACATCCGAGGGATTATCCGCATTGTATGCCCGTTCTCAAAATAACAACAATTTAAAAAACACTTATTACTCGTCGAATTTCGATCTTTGGAATTATACGTTTGACGCGACAAGTTCGGATTTTTGTTTGTTTTGTATAATAATATGTTTTCTTTTTAATTCGCCCAATGATCACGCACTTAGGGACTACAGAGATGAGCGTTACAATAAGCGCATAAAAATTCGTACGCCGTTATACGTTTCTGCGTACGAAGCCATATCACAATACCACTTTTGTTCTCGATTACACCTTTTTCATTATTTTCTCTTTTTTTCCTCGCTTCGTTACAAAAATTGCTACGCATCGTTATAGAAACATCAAATTATTCGCAGCTAGCATACTGTACACACACACACACACTCGCGCACGCTCCGCCTTGCGATTCCTTTACAAGTACCCTCATGGTGAATGTTCGAATGCAACTAAGTCTTTTTCGTATCATCAAAAATATTAATGGAAATACCTCTATTTATATTAATAATTCTTATTTAGTTTTTTTTATATACCTTCAGCAAACAGGAATACTCATATCCAGTCATTGTCTCGCGGGAGTACGATTATGCAGTACGGCCGGGTTAAGTTTAATTTAATATTTTAATCTTCCGTTATAAATTATTGATCGCTCGCCTCGATATTTCAAATCGACCCGGTACTATTCTAAACATACTAAACACACGCGCGCGCGCGCGCGCACGGAAAAGCTTTCGAAACTGAGATAAACATGAGTTGAACGTGCACGATGACAGCGTAACGCGCTAACAAGGCATATTCGACGATACGAATTAACACGTCGTAAGATAACGTTAGTTTGATGAGTTATTTTTGTTTCAATTGATTCTTCACTTCCCCTTCGTCGTTGAACGAGATTGCGATTGCACGAGAGATAAAAGGCGGGCGTTTCGTCAAATTCAAAACGTCCAAATGATTTAAATAAAAAGACAAAACACTGGTTTAGTCGGAGGGTTAAACACTTAGTGACGCAAATAATAATAATTTTCGCTATTGCACCGATATTTACAATGGACGTTGCACTTCATATATTATCGTTCCAAATCAATTACTCTGAATATCGATTCGTTATATCAATTACGCGTTCCTTTCCTTCCAATTAAATAAAAGCCACGTAAAATTTCTATAAAAAAGCTCGTACAGTGTGTAGAAACTATCAACGTTCCTTAATAAGAAAAGAAAAGAAAAGCGAAAAATAATCATCTACAGTAGAGTGTGTTCGTCTTCTCTAATTTCATAGAGAGAGAAAAGAGAAATGAAACCTCTCGCTGCCGTTTTTCAATGGGCACGGGGTTCGTTAAATGGGCGCTGAGTCGTCATTTGAAAATAGCGTCGATAACGCAGCGCACCGTCCTCAGTCAAAGTTCGTCACGGGAGTTTTGAGTTTATTGTTTTGTTTAATTACTACTATCGCGCGAACGCGGAAACACTCGATCGAAACACCGAAACCCACGAAAATTCAGTTTCCTATCGCGACTCTCGAACGTATGTACGTCTATATGTTATTTCTTTTCTGCCACTGTGTCGTTAAATAGGCTACTTGAATATTCACATTCTCGTACCTGTGCAAAAAACGGCGAGTGTCCACGATTCGCGTAATTTACATTTAACGAAATTTTTCGAACGTGCCAAAAATAGAAACCAACGAAATTCGTCGATGACTATTCTTACGGCCCCTCCGAAGAAATTATACGTTTGAACCTTCATTGGTATCGAGAGAAGACCTTGAAAGGCGCATAAATTGCGTTTCGCGATCGAGTAACGGTCTCCAGTCCCCACTCGCAGCGCTGATCGACACTCCGTTTTTACGTGAGCCAGTCTTCGTCAATTCAGCCACCTGTTTGTGTTTTTTCAATTCTTCCAGTTTCCGATAATACTTTAGAAGATGCTCCACACCAAATATCTGAAGCAAACGTCTTCGAAAAAAAAATGTCAAACGACTTTCGCCTTTAAGAATCTCATATAATTGAGAACGTGGTTTTCTCCGCGATTTACGACGAGCATACGTAAGAAATGACACCAAGGCGATATGACGATGTTCCAACATCGCTTCATTTTCTCTCGTGAGGTCGTTGAAATAAAGTGGCTGCTTTGAGGAGGAATGCTTCGTATATGAACGATTTATACACATTGTAGGTATTGTCGCACTTCACGGATACTAAGCGGATTCATGGTATCAGACGTTATCCGGCTGAAAATAGCTTAATGATTGCTCTCGACACTCACGCCCCTCCCCCCACCCCATCTCTGTCTCTCTATCTTAGGATCGTTTATTTCAAAAAGGAACTTTAATTGAATTTTATTATATAATTTGTCATTTTGTTTTGTCGGTTTTTGCAAAGGCGAATATGTACGCTCCAATAACGGGAACGAAGCGAACGACAACTGGACTGTTTGATGAGGAGAATGAGAGCTTTTTCACTAGCTGTTAGATCGTTAGAAGATAATTGTGTCTTTTTGCTTGACGAGACTCATCGGACCAGGGCGAGTTGTTTTCATTGATACTCTACACACACACACACACACACACACACACACACACACACACACACACACACACACACACACACACACACGCGCGCGCGCGCGCGCGCGCGCGCGCGCACGCACCGTGTGCGTGTGTGTAAGGGAAACTATAATTAATTCTCGTATACGCGAGAGCGTGCGTCGTTCGATCGTAAATCGAAGATTTCTCGCATCCGCTTCGACACTCCGTGGCCCCGGAGGGAACATTTTTGTGTGTTTGCTTTAAAGCTAATCTCGGCTGGCGTGCGATTATCCTGCTGCACCATTACAGCGTATTTCTATATACATGTACATATGGATATTAGGATGGCGCAAAGAAAGAAAAAAAGACACGACCCGTTTAATTTCGTTTCGCCGATAAACGGAACACAACAAAATCGATTTCGTCACGCGAAATTGAACACCCGAGGGAGCTAGAGTCCTTGATCGCTTCTGGAGGAAGATTGATATTGCGAAGAGGTTTTCGTTTTGTTTTGCTTTGCGCCACCCTTGCCGGATATAACGCACACCACGCCACCTCTCTCTCTCTCGCTCCCTATCTGTCTCCTTCCGGTCTCTCCTCTTCTCTTCGTCGTGTATTACTTGAGATGAAAGTTCGTGAGAAAGCGAGTAAACAAATTTGAGTAGAACCTGCGAGGGCACAACTCGGATCTGAAGGTGGTCGCGGCGTTGGTGAGCTGGTTATTGTTGGCTCCTCCGCTTCTTCGAGGATTCGCGAGTGGGACCAAGTAGGGCCTGAACAGTTAGGGTTTACTGTTGTCGTTGTTGAGCGACAGCGTGTCGGAGAGTTTCTGTTGTTGCTGGGCGATCTCGGTTACAGCCCCGCCGCTCATCAACTTGGCGTTGTTGTTTTCCGTGTTCGAGACCTTTACGTATTCGCGTTTTCTCTGCTGCTGTTGCTGCTGCTGCTGCTGCTGCTGTTGCGTACACTCGGTCTTGACGATCGTGATATCCGGATTGTTGTCGAGGACCGAGCTCGCCGCTTTCGGCGCGATACTCGGCAATTCGAGGTAACCGCCGCCCTCGCGCTTTATCGTCGCCGATGTCGTCGGTGTGGCCGCCATTGACGCGTTCGCGTTGAACTTTTGCAGTATCTCGTTGACCGCCTCGTTATTGTCCATGTCGTTGTTGACGTCCATCGCGCTCGCTGCCGCGCTTAGCTCGCCCGCGAGGGATATCCTGTCGGGACCTTGTAGCGTCGAGAGATACGTCGCGAGTGTGTGCACGGTGACGTTCAGAAATTCGGCCGCCCGAAACAACGTGATCTCCTTCCGTCTCAGCTTCGCGAGGACCTCCGCGGGACCGGGCTCGGACCAAAAGTCTCTTACTCTGCAAATACGTCACGACAGTTACACTCGAGTTTAAAGATAAAACCAACACGCGGCCCTTAAGGATGTTGAGTCCCTATGAAACATGTCAATGTTAATTGTTCAATGAATAGCTTCTTAATCGTCATGAAATTTTTACACGACCTCCTGAATACTTCATGTAAAAACATACCAAATTTTCCGAATTCTATCATCATTGCTTCAACCTCCTTAAGGGTTGAAATAAAAAATGATAAGAAAATTCGGAAAATTTGGTATGTTTTTGTATGAAGTATTTAAGAGGTCGTGTTAAAATTTCACGACGATTAGGAAGCTCGTTATTAAAAAATTAACATTTTGTTAAGAACAATTTTTAAAAGAAATTAAAAAAAAATTTATCAATAAACTTCGTTTTGTTTCCGTTGCTTTCAGTATATTGTAGATGTTACAAAATTGAGAGGTCAAAAAAAACTTATTGCAAAGTTACATCGGTTTGCATAAGACAACATTTAATTTGTGAATGTTAATTGTTCAATATCGATCTTCCTAATTGTCTAACGGTTTGGGACTCAACGTCCTTAACGTTGCATTGGGATGTTGAATAAGTTGTCGCCATTTTTTTCGTGAAAATTAACGCTTCATTCAAAATTACACCGTTCCTCGTGCTGTCAAACGTTGCGAAACTGTTGTGCGATCAACTTCTGATTCGGCGAGTTCAGTTAGCGTCTGACACGAGACTCCATGAATCAAGGGGAGGGTAGGGGTTCGCACTTTTGAAAAACCGATCGTTTTTTTTTGTCTTTTCTTATAGTTTAACATTTCAAGAGTATAATCCCACAATTTCAAGTCAATCAGAGCAAAACTCTCGAAGTTATCGACTATTTAGTCCCGCTCCTCTAACACTGTAGCTCGCGTTTCAAACTGTAGCTAACACTTCAAACGCGTTTTTCACGAAACCACTTTTTCAAAGTCCGTGTTCACTGCCATTTGAAAGCTACATGATCGATTTATTTCAAACTTGGTACACACTTTCGACGTATAAAATACCTCCCCCCAACGGTTAGTTTGAGATTTTTTTTACATTGAGGGGCTTTTCAACCCCCAAAATGGCGGAATATTTCGTGAAAAATAGCACGTTTCACTTTACATGACCACCAAAAATTCAGAAATGAAAAAAAAAATTATCAAAGACCGTTGGGGGGAGGATTCGATGATACTTTGACTAAGTTTTAATGGTACTTGATTTCAGATAATTTCTAGCTGAGATACAGTGAACACCGCAAATCGTGTTTGTCCAAAGGCGTTCTTGGAAAAGCTTTGTCACCGGCTTGTTTGTGAATATTTTCGCGTACAAATTTCACGTAATGTTCTTGAAATGACACTTGACAATGTTCAAAAGGTTTCAATAAATTTACTCTATCCGTATAGATGGAAAAAAATCGCAAAAAAGTGTTTTTTTTTCACGCTGAAACCCCTACCCTTCCCTTAAGGGGTTACCCCCACTTGAGATTTTGAAAAAATCGATTTTTTTATTGCATTTTTTTGAAGTATAAGTATCTGAGAATATGTCCTGAAAATTTCAAGTCGATCCGAACAAAATTGACTGAGATATGAGCGTTGAAAGAGAAGAATCCGTGAATTGAAGAACTGAAATTGAAACTTTAAACGCGTTTTTCTCAAAATGGCATTTCTGAAGTCGGTGACCAAGATTACTCGAACACTAATGAACCGATCTTCTTGAAATTTTGCAGGCTTATTTAATACATAAAAATGTAGTCTTTAATCGTTCGATTTTTTTTTTCGAAAAAAAAATGGCCGTTTTATAGCCAAAAAACGGCCGTTTTTTTTCGTTAAAATCGAACCATTAACTTTGACTGTCCGCCATTTTGTGAAAAATGAATATTTTCTAAAATCCTTCGATTAAAGACTAGTTTATACTTATATTTGACTAAATCCATCCGCATTTTTTTTTCAGATGATCCACTTCGCCGCAATGTTGGTCACCGCAAACCGTGTATATAAAAACATTATTTCATTGACGGCCATTTGCCACTAAACAATGTAATATTTTTCAATAAAAAAATTACTGAAAATTCTTCAAGATGTGTTCTTTAAGATGGTATATTGATCGATTAAAAAAGTTTTGTAGTTATCTTTAAAAAAATTCATGAAAAAGGCCTTTTTTTTGCGCTACAAGAATCATTATTTTTAAAGCGCCTGAACCAATATTTTCGTGTTGTTTCCGACAGAGCATGATCGGAGTACGGCTCAACAAGAATTCTGTGTTCTTCAGTTACAGATTTTGCGAAAAATAATATTATGCACGAAAACTCGCGACAAATACTACGCTACGAAATTTGACATGTTTAACATTATGAAAGAAAAAAAATTGTTTACGCTTCAGCGAAGTGACGTAGACTGGATTTAAAGTTTGCTCGTAGTACTTCTTTATAGATGCGTTACCATCTTTAAACAACACGCGCGCAGTTCTGGTAACGCCATCTGTTGGAAAACAGCGAGAACTTATTCAGCGTCCCGATACAAAAGGACCGAGGTTCCACCGTCTCACCTGTAAGGGTGTTTAAGGCAACCGTAACTGTCACGATATCGTCCGTAGAGAGTCCCGTACGAGACGCCGAGAATTTCGGCAGCAGTCTTCATCTCAAGCTCCTTGCTCTTTATGGCGTCCATGACGCGTCGCGTGAAAGGCTCCTCCCAGAATTCCTGGCGTCGTCCCGTCGTCAGATAGTCGTTCATCTTTATCACGTCGCGAAATTGCTCGGGTATCGCTGGATTCGTCGCGTTCGAATTTGACGATGTATTCGGCGCTGCGGAAAACAAGAACGCGTATCATCTCAGTTTAGCGTATGCACTCGCGTGTGGAATCCTCATTCGAAAACATTACAAATGTGGATTAAGGCCTCAGGCCACAGTAACGGGTACAAAATCATGGGGGAATTTAACAATTTTTTTTTTCGTATGAAATAGTGACTCACTCGTAACATTAATTGAACATCTATGTAGTATGAATATCAAGCGGTTAGAAAATTTTTTTTTCGATGTACAAAATGGCCGACTACTAATATTTTCTTTTATCTTTTTTTCAGGCGCTCCACGGCGTGACATTGACAATTTTTTACCTAGAACGAAAAACAAAAATTCTCGTCAATCTACATTAGAATACCTAGAGAAGTACGTACGCAATTTAAAAATATTGTTGTATGAGAAAGTTGTAGGTATTTGAACTTAAGGAAGGTCATCTGATGATCGAATTAACAAACAGATATTGATTTCAAAAATTCGAATTCACTTATGAGTATCTAAAAAATCACCTGTTCAAATTTCAAACTCTCCGGATACCTTGTTTGTGAGCAATTAATAAATAAAATTTTTCTAAATTAACATGGTCTCTTATGGAATGTCGTGTTTTTCCCGTCTATAAACGTGAACTTTGCAAGCATTGACAAACAGTTTCGAAAGAAACTTTTATAATGGATTAAAAAATATCTAAAGAGCGCTTGGACAGCTTTCTAAAATCCATTAGATACTTGTGAACTTCAAAATAAATTAATTTGTCTCGGAAAATGCTGATTTTTTGGAGGTTAACCTCCATATTACTCCAGTCGCATATTATGATGGCAACGTCGCAACCGCGCGCTTTTTGAAATCAACACTAATACTTTCCGAACGACGCAATGTGCACTACACTTCTACAGCAAATTATACAGAAGTGACTGGAAATGTAATGACTAAATCGGCTTAAAGAATAAAATCAAATAAATTAATCGCAGATAAAATCATTGTAGTTATAAAAAAAGGATACGAAATAGCACATAAAAAATTGATTTCGAGATTGATTGAGAAAAAATTTGATTTTCGCAAATTCATTTTGTTTGCCTTTCCAGAAAAACGCTTTCTTTTTTGAATTTTCTTCCATGGTCGAAAAAGAGATCGACGATGAACCATGGACGGGAGTGAAAAATTTCTAGCCCATGGCAGCTGTACAGGATACGCGGTCGCGCTTGGTTGCAGCGTTGCCAAACTTATTGAACGGACTACGCTAGTCGTAATAATTTTTCTTTTGACTAACTCGGTACCGGATGAACTTCCTTGAGAAATGAATTTTCGGTGAAAAATTTCGTTACAACTTCTCATAAGCTGCTCATTAAATGAAAAGTTTTCGATTAATCAGCAATTCCATACGTACTTCTCTGCGAAATGCAAATAGGAACATGACTTTTAAATTTGAAGTAAATCGAGTGAAAATTTACGAAGTTATTTGTCACGCCAATTGGAAGAAAGCTGTTTCGAGAAGTTTCGCGTAGTGGGCCATTTTGTACATCGAAAAAAAAAAAATATATATATATATTTTTTTTAACAGCTTCATATTCATACTAAAGAGATGTGTAATTAATTTTATGAGTGAATCACTTTTTCATACGAAAAAAAAATTGTTAAGTTCGCACATGATTTTATACCCGTTACGGGTCTAAGACATTGAACGATTGAGACTTTGGATTGGAGGTTTCTCGCGCCGTTGCTTACCTTTCTTTTCTTGGTCGGATGTGCTGTCGTCTTTCGATAGATAAGACAGCTACGGAAGACAAAATAATTAATAGAATTATCTCTTGCGGATGCTTTTTTTTTACACGGCTATTTTTGAGACTAACCACAGGTAAGGAGTGTTCGTTATTCTCGTTCATTTCGTCGTCGCAGCTTTCGTGATCACCCTCGCTCATCATCTCCTCCTATAAACAATTCATTAAATAAACAATAACAATAATCCTGGCAATAATGGTAATAATAATAAAGAAACTATCATTAGAATAGCAATAATAACGACGAGAATGACGATAATAATGATAACAGTAACCACGTTCGAAGCGAGATATATTTATCGTAACAACGGCAAAAAAATGGCTGTCTTTCGAAAAAGTAGGCTTAAGGGGGAGAAATACATATAAATGGTCGAAAATGACGAAAAATTTCGACGAAATTTACCCGTGATGTCGAACTGCGGCAGTTGTAGTTTTTTAGAAATTCGAAACAAAAAATTTAAAAACCATTACATTCTATATGAAAGTACGCTGTCGATAAACCAAGAAAAAGTTGAATATTGTAATAATGGCGGCATTCAGAAAAAAAAGATCGAATTCTTACCGAAAATTTTCGTGTTTTTCATGCAAAAAATGATTGTTCAATTGAATTTCCTTATTGAATATGGAGGTTTATCGACGAGGGTTTGCAATTATGTGTCTAAAAACCTTTGGTTGAAATGGATCGGATAAATAGTTTTTATTTATCGCTGCCGCGAATTTCGAAAATTCGTTCAACAACAATTGCCTGCAGGCTGCTGATGAACACGTATTGTCGATTGAAATAATGTTTTTCATGTCTTCTAATGTACAATAAAAAAAACCCTAGAAATTTCAAAACGACTGGTCCAGTAGTTGCGTTGGACAAAAATCCCGAAATTTTTCCTCATTTTCGACCATTTACATGCATTTGTCCCCGTGAGGTATTTCGTTCCCGATGGGCCGTATTTTGTGGGAACATGAGGAGGGCCCTTCTGAGTTTCATTGGTAAATAGCAGTGATGCTCAATAAAAATAAGTCATCAATTATCACATACAACGGTAAACTGGAAGAAAAAGTTCGCCCAAATTTAGTAGATTTAGGCATTTTTACGTTTTCTCTGAAAAGTCGTGGTTAGGAAAATTCTTCTGCTCAGAATTGTTTACGCGCGTGAGCAGTTTCTATCGGGCATGGAGAGTTATTTAGCATATAAGTTATTAGCTAGAAATAGATCCGGTGCGATGGTCTAGTGGTTAGCGTGCTTGCCACTAAACCTGCGGACCGGGAGGTCCCGGGTTCGAATCCCAGCCGCGGACATTTCGTCGTGAAATGTTTTTTTTCGGCATTTCGCGGCGAAATAAGACTAGTTCCACGACTGGAGGGCGAAATTGATGACCGGCTGTATTGGTATGGGTTTCCCGCAGTTTCCCTATACCCATGACAGAAATGTCATGACGGATATGATACAGAGGGGGAAGTCGGCTGTGGCCGCAAGGAGGGGGGGGGGCAATAGGAACAAAAAGTGAAGAAAGGAGTGTAGACAAAGAAACAGTGGCGGACCGAAACAGTCGCAGTGGAGGAAAATAATAGGTAAAAACGCGAACAGAGCCTTAGAAAAAAACTGTACCTTAGGAAAAAGCAAATAATACAAAAAAAATATTAGGTAGAATTGGGGCCAGTATACTGAAATATATGTTTACTCGATCATGGACGAAAATTCCTTAATCGTTGAATATTCGGTTTCGCGAAAGGCATAGATTGAGGAAGTACGTACGTTTCCGGTGAAACAAGTGATTTTCGGTGTGAAAACATCATGAGCGGAGGGCGGATCGTCGAGGGGCGGACGACCTCTGCGTCGCTGTTTCGGCGGTGGAGGTTCGTCGACATCGCCTTCTCTCAGCACGGTCTCGACGCCCGGTGTGCCCGCTCCCGGACTGTGACCGCTGTTGTTGATGTCGTTCTGGACCGAATCACTCCGCCAGCTAACTTCCGCCAATCCCTTGATGTGCAAATCCTCGGCAGTCTTTAGTAACGACGACAGTCTTGTCTGCGAAAAGTCATTCCTCTGACAACCACCCACACAACTCTACGTAGAATTTTCTATTCGGCTGCGCGGGCCGGAACGACTGAAAAATTCAAGCTCCTGGAAGTTCCTTATTTTCGTTGAGCCACGAACGAATCTTTGCGTTTCAAGGTTTCCAAATATAGACGGAGGAGGGGGGGCGGTGCTCTTATTACCGTGGGCAGTTCGTTGAAGGTGAGCTCGAGGGGTAAAATTAACCCCGTCATCTATTCTATTGAGCTTTTCTCACAGCGATATCACAGCGCAGTTTCGGATAATTCAATTGCAAAAATAGATGCAGCGATAAACGCGTTGGTACATTACTCTCAGCAGTAATATATACTTAATTTGATATCGCCAATGGCGGACCTGTTTTCACCGCGAATCGAGGGAAAGAAAAAAAAATTGCGATACTTCGAAAAATTGTTTTCCAACAAACCCAATATAGGCGTCGAAATGTTCAAAAATGCCCTATTTTATCACGTGTTTCCGCGAACTTCAATACCCCATAACTTTTACCCACACTTTAACCCAAACAAACCCCAATATAAGTGTCGAAATGTTAAAAATGGCCTATTGTGTCACGCGTTTCTGCGAACTTCAAAACCCCATAACTTTTTATAGGGGGCGGGGAGGGCCGTGAATTTCAGCTTCCCCCGACTGAATAATCATCAATTATAACCCAGTGGATGAGAAAAAAGTGAAAAAAAATAATTTTAGGCTCATTTTTCGGAAAGGTCACTTATCCAAAGAATTACGAAAAGAAGAAACTTCGAATTGGAGCGATCGTTCTCCGACAGGACGATCGCTATATCGAACACTCAAAATCCGTGATCGCGATCGCTCGACCGTATCATCGGAACTTTCTCTATAACAGAATACCGTTCGACTTTCTATATTGTCCCCCCTCGCTCGCTATTTACTCGAGGAATTTCGAATTGAATTATTTCCAGTTCGCTCGGCGAACACACACTTTGGCTAAATAATAACGAGACCTATTGCTTCCCCCCCGCCTCAGGAATCTTTTTTACTCTCGCATCGATCTTTTTGCATAGCTGTGTGTGTGGGTATGGAAGGCCACACGATTTCTAATCCGAGAATATTTCGAGTCGAGTAACGAGCATCGCGATGTACCAACTGCTTCAAGCTTTTTTCTACAGGCCCCCCCCCCACCCCCCTCGGCCCCCGCTCTGGGTTTCATACGTTTCGCGGTCTGACGTCAAACGTTTCCAAGCTGACCGTTCGAACTGAATAATTTATCCGCATCGATAGGGCACGCGGAAAAAGAGATAGCACCGTACGGGCCGTAGAAATACGGAAATAACGATCGATCAAGCCGATCCGAAGAATTTTGAAGGATTTCATGCACGACTTCGGTATATTTAGCGTCGGAAACTTTTATTTTTGCGCCTTTTGCCCCACGTACATATTTCACGCTGCGAGCACTTGGTGCAAACGCTTGCGTTACGTGTACGGGCATGGTAATTTTGCGGACATACGACTTCGAAGAACGCTCTTTCGGTGCACATTGTTGCCATGCTCAACTTTGGTTTTAGCATGCGTAAGGGTGTGGCGATAAAAGCTCGTACTTTTTCGGTTCTTTAAGGGGTTACCCCCACTTGCGATTATGAAAAAATCGATTTTTTTTATTGCATTTTTTTGAAGTATAAGTATCTGAGAATATGTCCTGAAAATTTCAAGTCGATCCGAACAAAATTGACTGAGATATGAGCGTTGAAAGAGAAGAATCCGTGAATTGAAGAACTGAAATTGAAACTTTAAACGCGTTTTTCTCAAAATGGCATTTCTGAAGTCGGTGACCAAGATTACTCGAACACTAATGAACCGATCTTCTTGAAATTTTGCAGGCTTATTTAATACATAAAAATGTAGTCGTTAATCGTTCGATTTTTTTTGTCGAAAAAATGGCCGTTTTATAGCCAAAAAACGGCCGTTTTTTTTCGTTAAAGTCGAACCATTAACTTTGACTGTCCGCCATTTTGTGAAAAATGAATATTTTTTAAAATCCTTCGATTAAAGACTAGTTTATACTTATATTTGACTAAATCCATCCGCATTTTTTTTTCAGATGATCCACTTCGCCGCAGTGTTGGTCACCGCAAACCGTGTATATAAAAACATTATTTCATTGACGACCATTTGCCACTAAACAATGTAATATTTTTCAATAAAAAAATGACTGAAAGTTCTTCAAGATGGGTTCTTTAAGATAGTATATTGATCGATTAAAAAAGTTTTGTAGTTTTCTTTTAAAAAATTCATGAAAAAGGCCTTTTTTTTGCGCTACAAGTGGGGGTAACGCCTTAAGAACGTTGAGTCCCTATGAAACATGTTAATGTTAATTGTTCAATAAATAGCTTCTCAATCGTCATGGAATTTTTACACGACCTCCTGAATACTTCATGCAAAAACACACCAAATTTTCGGAATTCTATCATCATTGCTTCAACCTCCTTAAGGGTTGAAATAAAAAATGATAAGAAAATTCTGATAATTTGGTATGTTTTTGTATGAAGTATTTAAGAGGTCGTGTTAAAATTTCACGACGATTAGGAAGCTCGTTATTAAGAAATTAACATTTTGTTAAGAAGCATTTTTAAAAGGAATGAAAAAAAAATTTATCGATAAACTTCGTTTTGTTTCCGTTGCTTTCAGTATATTGTAGATATCGCAAAATTGAGAGGTCAAAAAAAAACTTATTGCAAAGTTACATCAATTTCCATGAGACACCATTTGATTTGTGAATGTTAATTGTTCAATAACGAGCTTCCTAATTGTCGTGACATTTTTACACGACCTCTGAAATACTTCATACAAAAACATACCAAATTTTCCGAATTTTTTTATCATTTGCGATTTGGGAGTCAACATCGTTAACTTTGTATCACGTGCAGAGTCCGCTTCCTCTAGGAGGAGGCAAATTATCTTCGTTACCCCCCAGCGTTGGTGACAATTAGTAACGTTTTGCATCGTTGGAACGTAACGACCTTTTCTTTTTTGTTTCTCAATTCTTCGCTTTGATCGTTATCCCAAATATTGTTGTTTTGCGAAATGAGGTCGTGAATCGATAATAAAAATACGTAAAAACATTTGACCGATTTTTACAGCATAAATCGGCCAAAATTTCGTTGTGGTTAAGGGGTTAGGCTACTGTGAAAGATATTAGGAGTACAAATAAGTCTCCGCCGTTCTTTTAAATGAAAAAATTGGCAATTATTGTGAAAGAACGGTACTTTATGTTTTGTTCAAATTGAAATTGCTCGTCAAGTCACTCCTAATGTAAGTGCAAGTTCTTCTTGCGTTTGGCACGAATCTCCCTCCAATAACGCTTCCAATTCCGCGTCTTCGTACAGTTGTGGCCTTCCGCTACGTTATTTTTCTTCGACGTCAAACTCACCGTTCTTAAAGTTTTGAAACCTCTCGCGACAACTTCTCTCACTTAAGGGGAGGTACCTGAGTAAATTTATCAGAAAATCGATTTTTTAATTGCTTTTTTCTCTTGTAGTTTGTAGTTCAAAGAATATGGTGTATAAATTTCATGTAGAAATTCGCAATATTGAAGAAGTTGTGGGTTATTCTGCGAAAGGCGGCAGAACGTCGAGTGCGCGGTCGGTTGGGTCCGCAGCTGTCGCGCTGGGGCAAATATTGTTCAAATATTGTCAACATTGCTGCCAATATTGCCACATGCGTTTTCAACTGTGGGGCAAAATTCTATCTCCAAGTGATGGATGCCTTGGGAATTCAAGTCGGGAGAAATGCTGACAGGCAATGCGAGATCGAGGATGTGGACCGCATTGCGAAGGCTGAAATTCAAACTCGAAACGCGACCCGTGAAGGGAGAATTCAGCGCGGACAATCGAGAATTGCAACTGACGAAGCAGCGAGTACTTCGGAGGGACCAATGTATGGCCCTGGGATTGCTGATTAACGGTAAGGTAAAAAATATCTCTATCCTGCGAGTAATTTTTCGGACAAACTTCGAAACAGCATTGAAGTACACTTTTTGAAAAATCGATTTTAACTTCTGTTCTTTTTTTAATGTTTGAAGTACGAAGAATATTGTGTGAACATTTCATGTTGAAATTCCGCAATCGCCAAAATTATACGGAGAATTTACCGAAAGATCGTGCAGCGGCACAACGGCCGAGCGCGTCATTTCTTTGCCCACTTTTCAAACGCGATTATCTCGAAACCTAGTTTTCAACGTCGGCGCCAGATGTATCTCGAAAACGGCTCGTCCGACTTTGTCCAAAATTGGATACAATATTCTTCGATAGTTTTTCTCGTTCGCCACGTAGGGGTTTTTCATTTGATTGAACCATTGCTTTTTTATGCAACCAGAATCGTCGGAAATTGCGAACGAAAAACGAATGTTAAATTAAAACGGTCGCAATTCCGTCAAAAATGAAAATTTCAAAAAAAATCCTACGAGGCGAACTCCTTTGTACATTATATTTCGAGAATCCGTTGCGTTTTCATGTTTCAGAACAAGCGACCGCCCGGAATTTTCGGCACCACGAGCCATGTCAACGAACAGCACGTCTGACGCTGAACACAACAACAGCGCTTCCAGTCAACGAATTTTTTTTTTTTTTTAATTCCTAAACATACCTCACATTATTGATTATTTTTCAATTTAAAAAACCCGGACATATTTGATTATTTTGATTATATTTGATTATTTTTCTATTTAAAAAACCCGGACATATTGTACATATTTTCCAATTTAAAAAACCCGGATCCAATCGAAACATTAGTTTTTCAGATAAAAATTCCCGAAGTTTACCTGCTTTTTATGCCGCTTACCTCCCCTTAAAGCAGCCTCACCATATGCTTCTACAAGCAATCGATGCGCTTCAGCTGCACATTTCTTCAAATTAAAGAAGTAAATCAAAAGTTCGAGAAAAATCGAAAAAAAAATCATTTTTTTGTCAATTGAAAAACGATAACAAAAAAACGTCCGTCAAATGTTAGCGAATATTATCTATGTTACGAAAAAAACTCGTTTTTTTAGTCCCTCGCGTTCAAAAGTCGTTCAAGACATTGTTTATAACTTCTTTAATTATTCATTTTTTAAATTTAATTATTTAATTATTAATATTTCTATAATTAATTTCTTAATTTAATTAATTTATTTAATTTAATTATTTAATTATTGATATTTCTTCAATCAAATTTGGTATACAACGGTAAATATTCGGAAGTGGGGCTCCTACTAGAACAGGCTAATTTTTGTTTGGGTTTGATTGGAGTTGTTTGAGGATGTTTGGGGTTGTTTAGGGTTGTTTAGGGTTGCTAGAACTCTTGAAGAAAATTGGCCTGATTCTAGGAGAAGCCCCACTTCCGAATATTTACCATTTTTTCAAAATAACCCTGATATTCGGGTCGTCACAGTAGCCCAACGGCTGAAAAAATATAATAATCGTTGCATTCCAACGATGCAAACTACTCCATAAAAATAATCCGCAAGATTGCGATGGTTCTCGAAAAAGGATAGCTCCGGCAGCAAACACCAAAGGTTGCCTCGTTAATTTCGCGTTTCGGCCGAGGCAACCCTTTCGATTTTTGCGGAGCCCCATGTACCGGAAGCAAGGGAAACCTATTTTCCATTATAATTAAAAGCGGCAGACCGCAACGAATGGAATTTATTTTAACACGTTAGGTATAACGGAAACGTGGCTGAAGCGTCCGTAGTCTGACGCGAGGCCGGTGGGGAAGCGCTAGAGGTAAACTCACGTGATCGATGTTGATCTCTCCCTTGTACATGAATTCGACGAGTACTTTGATGTCCGAGAATTTCACGTCTCGCATTATTACGATTGGATCCTTCTCCTCGTACTGCGAGAGGATGGTGTCGAAATACGTGCTACAGGCTGAGAGCACGACCTGCGACAAAAAAAAAACAACGAAAAGTAGCAACGCGATATAAAGAAAAATAATCAAGTCTGGCACACGCATTTTTTTGTCGGCCTCACAGCGTTTTTTTTTTTCGAAAAATACAATTTTATTTCGTTTTTTTATAATAGATACGAGGGATGTCAATAAACTACGAAACTTCGATTAAACGTCACAAAAACATGGTTTGGAATTCCGCATCGTTGGAATGTTACGAGAATTCTTTTCGGCTCTCCATTTTCATGAGCATCCAAAGTCATCTATTTCACATTCACGTTGTGGCCCACTGAGCAACATTTCCAAAAAAAAATTCTCGCGGCATTTTCGTAGCGCAAATTTGCCGAAGGAAATTTGGAGAAAACAAAGTCACCTTCGTTGCATTCCAATGCTTCAACGTAGAAAAAAAAACGCGGGAAAAGGAATTGCGATCGAGGGGGACATATCCCACCGAGGGAAAACACGAGGAAACGTCAGTTTCTCTACGTCGCTGATAAGTTGAGTAGAAGAAGAAAAAAAAAAGCGAAAGAAAAACACTGGTGAATTTGGTTTGGAGGATGAGATGAGGACCGCGCCCAAAGTTCGTCGGACTACAGTCAATAGACTGAATATTTAATGTCGAAGGCGACGTTACGTTCGGTATTGATTTTCACGAATTTAACGTCTCCGCAAATAAGGCCGTAAAGTAAGAAAGAAGAAAAGAGAGCACGGACAAGAACGTGCAAGAGAAGGAGAGAGGGGGTGGAGGGAGAGAGAAGAGGGGAGGGAGACGGCGAAGAGGAAGAAGAAAAAAGAAGTTTGCGCGCGTGGAAGGCGAAGGAGGCGCGTAACTTTTCAGTGCTCGGGCTATATAACGCTTTATTATACCCGCCTCTTTTATGGTGAAATACTGCGATAAAGGAAAAAACGCCAAGCGAGGGAGAAAGGGGAATGAGAACGAACCAGTCTGGAATAGAAAAAGAGAAAGAAAGAAAGAGTGGGAGAGAGAGAGGGGCGGTCGAGAAAGAGAAAGAGAGAGAGGAAGAAAAAAATTGAAATTATACTCCTCGCTTCATATCGAGACATTCCGAGCCCTGGGCAAGTCGCGGAGAGCACAATTTTTCCATCCTCACCCCGCGAGCCGCTCGCTCTCTCTCGCATTTTCTCTCGCGCTCTCTCCCTCCCCCTCGCGGACCTGCTCCTTCCCCTACGTCCGCGCTGAGCCCCTCGCCTTCTTCGCCGTCCCGGTAATAAACCCTATATATCTTTCGTGTATAACTGCGCGATCCTTCTTCGCGAAAGGAAACGAAAGGGTGTGCGTGCGTCTGTGTTCGCCAGTATGGAAGAAGTTAGGAAAGAGAGACGCGGAGGTTAGGGACGGGAAGAAAAGAAAAAACGTATTAAAACAAAAAGGTTAAAAAAAAAACCACAACACTGGCGCAAGACGTATCGCGCGCTCGTACTAAAAATCGTCCAAGCGTAATGCGTTCTTTGTTCGAGCACCGGTTATACATTGTCCACGCACACACACACACACACGCGCGCGCACGCTCGCTTTTATTTACACTGTGTAGGTATGTGACATTATTTTTCTTTCCGAGGGACGCGAAGGCCGGCGCAGTAAAAAAAAAGAAAGAAAAAAATTACGCGATAAAGAGAGGGAAGGAAAAAAATAAATAAAAGGAAGAACACGAAAGAGAAAGGGAGCTTCTGGAATATAGAGTTTAATTTTTCATTTTATTTCTCTCTGTTCCGCGATGCAAAGTTACGACGGCGGCGAGGAGAAGGAGGAGGACGGGGGAGAGATCGATGAAAATGTTCGCGTATTCTTCATCGTTACGTTTCGCGTGCGACTATGCACGCGCTTGTGGGCGTTCGTGTGTGTTTTGTAAGAACGTATGGAGGATCGCGCGATACTGTCCGCGGGCTCGGTAAACGAAGAAATTGGAGGAAAAGAAACGAAAAACGATAAAATTGTCGAACTACACGACGATTCTTGATTCGTTCCTGCATAACGATTCATCCGATTTCTATAGAGGCTGGAGGAGGCCCCGGGATATCGCCGGAAGCATTGGGCGGGGGGGGGGAGGGGGGGGTGTACATCGCGAGAGTACGAAGCACTTTTGACGGAGAGACGAGGAGAGCAGACACCCCGAGAATCGCTATTCACGTATGTCCGATCAGGCGCGGAATTAATTAACGGAGGTCTCGTTTTTTACCATTCCCCCCTCCCCGCGGTTCGATATCTTTCCGTCGTGCCTGCCTCACCCCCGCACTCGCCCACCGCCGCCTATCGCACGAACAATGTCTTTGAACTCGAACGTAACAATGAGGAAAAAAAATGATCACTGATCTCCTGCTTCGCGTACAGCGCCGTTTTTTCGTTGGCTTTTCGGTTCCTTTTTCGGTGTTGTTTTTTTTCCCCCGCCCTCATTCGTTTTTCACCGCTGGGCCTCGCGCGCGCTGTGTGACGCAAATCAGAAGCGAGGCGCGCGGGCGCGTGGTGACACGCTCGGAAGAGCGGAAGAACGCCATTACCGAAGTTTCGGACGTTTCGTTTTCCGTTCAATCGCGTTTGCATTTTCTTTCGTCACGTTTTGCCACTTCGACCTTTCGGCCGGCATGCTTGTACGGGACGAATTGATGACCTCCGCGGGCCGAAAATATCAAACGGCGCGAAACGTTTCGCTGCGAGCATCCGGTAGCGAAAATTCCGGGGAAGAGGGAATCGAGCGCGGCGGCGTCTTTGGGCACTGCAGATCGAGAGCGAACGAGGCAGAAACGCGGACGAACCGCGTGACTCGATGGATCGAAGGAAAATTTTGGTAATGAGACAAAAATGATTTTCGTTGTCTTTCAACGATGCAAACTTCAACGTCATTCTGACTTAAGGGGTTACCCCCACTTGCGATTTTGAAAAAATCGATTTTTTTTATCGCATTTTTTCGAAGTATAAGTATCTGAGAATATGTCCTGAAAATTTCAAGTCGATCCGAACAAAATTGACTGAGATATGAGGGTTGAAAGAGAAGAATCCGTGAATTGAAGAACTGAAATTGAAACTTTAAATGCGTTTTTCTCAAAATGGCATTTCTGAAGTCGGTGACCAAGATTACTCGAACACTAATGAACCGATCTTCTTGAAATTTTGCAGGCTTATTTAATACATAAAAATGTAGTCTTTAATAGTTCGATTTTTTTTTTCGAAAAAAAATGGCCGTTTTATAGCCAAAAAACGGCCGTTTTTTTCGTTAAAATCGAATCATTAACTTTCACTGTCTGCCATTTTGTGAAAAATGAATATTTTTTAAAATCCTTCGATTAAAGACTAGTTTATACTTATATTTGACTAAATCCATCCGCATTTTTTTTTTCAGATGATCCACTTCGCCGCAATGTTGGTCACCGCAAACCGTGTATATAAAAACATTATTTCATTGACGGCGATTTGCCATTAAACAATGTAATATTTTTCAATAAAAAAATTACTGAAAGTTCTTCAAGATGTGTTCTTTAAGATGGTATATTGATCGATTAAAAAAGTTTTGTAGTTTTCTTTAAAAAAATTCATGAAAAAGGCCTTTTTTGCGCTACAAGTGGGGTAACGCCTTAAGGACGATCACTTCCACGGGGTCAAAAAAGAGTCTAAATTTATTTAACCCACAGCTTCGTGTATTCGTCATATCGATTATAGTGTGCCAAATGTTGTGGTAAATGATGAATTTATTGCACGTGAACAAATGAAAACTGAAAAATTAGATTGTCAACGACTCGGCAGTAATCTTCGTAATAATAATATTAACATATGCACCATGAAAGCGGACTTAAAAGACAATAAAAATCAGCCGGAAACCTATTAAAATAGGCTTGAATTACCTCAGCGGAATTAACGCGATAGGCAGAATATAATTATACATATTATTGATACGTGGTAAATGATGAAACTCCATAAATTGTTGTCTGCATATTTTGTGGCGGCTTCTATTCAAATGAATTTCAAAACAAAGCTGGGTTATGTTCGCCAATCGCATCAGCTGTCACTCGCGACGTTGCTAAGTCCGCGGGTGCTATTTCATCGTTCTGACCATTTTCAACCGGAAACTGAAACTTTCTTATAATGTAGTGCTTTAACTGCACGGTGAAGATTGATTTTCTTATTTTCTACAATATCTATTATATCTAATCTATCGCATTTCAGTTTTCCAACGGGTTTAGTTGGATACGTGAGCAGCAAAACTACGATCACCGCACTTCCGGCTGACCGTCTCCATAAGACGACGTGCTTCGGTAACTCAAAGTGCTCGACTTTGCAGTTCTATTGCGAAAAAACTAAACGGTCAAAATAGCTCAAATTTTGGCAATAGGCGCAAAAAGTATTCGTCAAAATCATATAAAAATTTCAAATCCGAAAGTTGGTTTCCTAGCAATGATCGTACCTCCTTAAGGCGAGAAATCCTTTTAGGAGCGTGAAAAATACGTATTTTTCGGGAATTTTTTATAGAGGGGATAAAATAATCTGATCATTGTCAAATTTGGACATGAGTTTATTATAACTGTCAAGTTAAAAAAATATATTTTTTTTTGGGATGACCAACAAAATGGCGGCGTTATTAAGGGTCTTCGGACGCCTGTTTTCCGCGACATCGAAAAGTGCTGCGGTTGTCACTCTTTTTTCTATTGATCTAAAAATGATTTAATAAGTGTCATTCGTTTACTCACATATTAAGGGGAAGGGTATACCTAAAAAATGATGAAAAAGTCCAAAATTGAAAATTTGGGAGCCTATTTACTTCAAAGTTCGAATTTTCGACCATTTTTTCGACATATTTGACCCCAAAAAAATTATTTATTTACACGCTACCATTAAAACTTTAGGTATATCCTTCCGACAATATTACTGAGAGTAACCTCCCAAAGTTTCATCCGACTCGGTCGATAACTTTTTGAGCTACAACACGAGCACTTTTTGAAAAAGTAGTTTCGAGATAATCGTGTTTAAAGTTTCAACATGTGAAAACTATTGATTGCAGTGACTTACTTCGCGCTCTAGACTATATGCGATAACTCCGCAAATATTCAATATTTCGAGTTTTCCTTTGGTCAGTATATTCTTTGGGTATCATACTTTCGAAATACATAAAATAAATCGATTTTTTTTTTAATTCCAAAGGGATTTCCCGCCTTAAACATATCAACCACATTCTTAGGATGCTTAAACATCGCTTAAGCGAATGAAAAAAAAAACGCTCAATTTTTCGTTTCAAAGGTATCTAACGCCTTATGCAAAAATCCGCCTCATTAGGCACGTCAGGTTACGTCAGTAGGCGCCTGGGGTCTTCAGGGACCCCATATTCCGCGAAACAAAGGACGAGTTTACATTAAAAATTACGATCGTTCATTAATCCCGCAACAAAAACCAAAGAGTGCAGACGCCATCGGAGACGCTCCCAAAGAAGGGCCCCAAGTTCTGTAAGCAAGCAAAATGTCATTCTGCATTTGCCAAGCGACTGTCCAATAACTGTAATCACTTTGCGCGTATGGGCGTCCAAAAACGTCGTGGACTGAGAGAAACGAAGGAGAGAGAATGTACGTGGTTGCATCGATGGAAAAAAGTCCGTCGCCTTGAACGTTTTAAAGAAAGAAAGGAAGAGGCCGAGGGAGGTGGAGGGGGAGGGGGGTTGGAGAGAGAGAGAGAATGAGAGAGAGAGGGGCAGATGAAGTCTTTGACGAATGGAAAGGGGTGACCGGCAATCGGGAATTTATTGATCGGCCCGAGTATCCCGACGAGCCGATAAGGCGATACGGAAACGGGGTCGTTGGTGCTCTGTTTTCCGTGCCTCGGGACGCGATCTTGAAATCCGCCCGAGACACCAACCAACGAACGGCTCGAAATGAGGAGGACGGTGGAGCTGAGGTGCAGGACAGCATCGAGCACGATCTAGAAAGTTTCGCCAATTTATGCGGCACGAATATTCCATTTTTTTTTCTTCCGTGCACGTATTTATCGTACGGAAATGTTGACACGATCGGAACTAGTCGTTACACGAGGTCGACGCGACCTCTGGATTCGTCACACTTGTCCGCGCATTTTTTTTTTGCCGTAGACGGAGGCGCGAAGAATGTAAGCGGACAAGCCGATAAAATGATCGCATTGCAGTGATTGGCCCTTTTTTTAAGTGCACGGGGTCACGGCAGACCCCAGATCCGCACATTTTCATCATCCCCCATGCATAAATTGTCGTTGGGATGCAATCGGATTCCCGTACTTGTCCCTATTTCGTGACAGGGATACAATGGGTCATTGCAGTAAATCCCTTGCTGAAACGTCAAGCTCGTCCGGTGGATTCTAATCGAGACTCCCCATTGGAATCCAACGTATGAATCCAATTTGAATCCTAAGGGATTTTGACATTATCGAACGGAATCCGATGCGAATCTTGATGGATCCTATCGCATTCCGTACGTTGAATTTCCTGAACAGAATATACAAAGCGTTTCGTAAAGTTGCCTGACGTTTTTAGTCGGGGCCATTTTTTTTTTGTGGCGAAGATAGAGTACTAATCTTTGACAACTGGCAGCAGGAAGTATTGAGGTTTAGTCATGGGCAATCACACGATCGAGCAACGCATGGAAATTGGTATTTGCTGCATTGTTAGGGGGCGTCCATAAATTATGTAACGCAATTGGGGGGGGGGGGGGGGGGGCGGTTAGGCTTAGCGTTACGGTCTACATACGGGGGGGGGGGGGGGGGTTCAAGGTCTGCGTTACGTCACGATATTAAAACTGTCAGAAATAGCCAAATTTCTGCATATTCAAGTTTTTAAATTTGAAACTCATCGTTCAGAATAGATGAAGTGCAAGCACTTATTATTTTGAGAAATATAATGAAGATGAAAAACCGTCATATCGCCCGCGACTTGATACTTTAGTGTATCAATATTCTAGGGAAAAAAACATAACTTTATATCAAGAGAAACGGAACGAAAACTTTGATCGCGATTTTCTCGAAACGACTTTTTTTAACTTGTCTCAGTGAATACTCAAAAATTTATCAACCAATTTTCAATTTTTTAAAAACATTTTTCAATCGCAGTGACTAAGATTGTACTCGGCCGATTTTTTAAATTTTTATCATTACTATTTTTAAAGATTGCTTCAGTACAAAAAGGGCCTTGAAGATAGAAAAACATGTCCAATCCGTCGGCATTTTGTAAAAAAAAAACACGAAAAATAAAAACACGGCTACGCATAACGATAGCTACATATGTATAGATATCGATAAATTGTTGACTTTTTATTTACAGACCATAAAGATCACAAAACCTTTCATAAATATATCGATGAGACAATGAAGATAATTTTTTTTCTTCGCCGAATCAGGTTTGATTTTTTTTAAGACAAAAATTGGTATAAAGCTAGATGAATATACACTTCACAAAATGAGTATAAACCCGATCCTTGCATTATTAGTTATTTCTTTGAAAAAAGACGCAATTATTGACGATAAAGCATTCGTTACGTAACAGAATAGGGGGGGGTTTAGGCCAGACGTTACGGTTCTGTTACGTGGGGGGGGGGGGGGGTTCAGGCCAGGCGTTACGGCTGTGTTACGTAGGGGGTGGGGAGGGCTTAAAATTGGGAAATTCAGCATTATGTAATTTATAGACGCCCCCTTACTGCATAGTTATTGCAGACGAAGTTTCATGGCCGTGGTGAAATGAACGTGGTGAATGACCCACAGACCATTCGGGAGCACAAGGAAGCAATTCGACGCACCATTAATGAAATTAGTCCGCAATTATTCCAAAATGTTAATAAAAATTTCGTCGGAGTGACCGTTTGCAAACAGGGACGAGGCGGCCATTTATCGGATATTGTGTTCCACACATAACCTCCGTGTTCGTACCTTATATTGAAAGAAAAATATTCGTACTCTTTAAATAGATTATACGTTTTATCAATAAATAAAAATGTCAGGTCATTATGAGACACCCTATAGATGTACGAAATGAGTTGTTCTTAAGGGGTCTTCTCACTTTAGACGCTATAAAAAGTCTATTTTCATGATTTTTTGATAGGTTCATATTATAGATATTGATTTACAAGTTGCTACACTTAATAAATACACTTTCGAAATACTTCAAAAAATGTTATTATGTATTTATGTAACACAAACAAATTTTAAACGCGTTTCTCTCGAAACAACGTTTTTCGACGGCTTGATGATAAAATCTTCGAAACTACTGAACCGTTCCTCATGCAATGTTAACTACATATTCTTTGCAACTATAGCTATAGCGCATATCAAGTTTTTTTTCTTCAAATTTTGATATTTACTAATTTCTTTTCCAAAAACGGTAAAAACATGTTATCCTTTGTTTTTTCGAAAAATGTCCGGCATTCTGTTATTTTTGCATACATACAAAATCGCACGATATGCGCTATAGCCATTAACACACTGAATCTAAAATCGTTTGATTTTTTTTGTTTCGGATGATCCGTCTCCGAGATTTCATTAACAGCGCTACAATTTTTTCAGGACATTTTTTTCACTCCCATTTTCATCTATAAATAGTGACTTAAATAAATAAAATGGTTTTTTTAACTGTATTTCGGAAGTGTATTTATTACCTGTAACAACTTTTATATCAATATGTATAATATAAACCTATGAACAAAAATCCACGAAATTAGCCTTCTTTAGCGTCTAAAGTGAGAAGACCCCTTAACCCTACGATGACACTCATATATTCCGCTACTTAGCTATACACGCGGGGTCTGTGAGACCCGGCCAACTTTCGAATGCTGTAGTTTCCCTGAAACTACGTCTATTCAGATAACTCTTTTTTAATGGAAGAGCAGACTGTTAAGACCTGTGAAGAGACAATCTGTGTTCGCATCGTATTTTGTCCCAGAAAGCTGTTTGAGCAGATGAAAATCTTTCGCGAAAGAGGAAAGACGCGAGTTTTGCACTTTTTTGGTCGGGCCTGTGAGACCCAAGAGTGTACTAAAGTCAAAAAGTACGAATCGATTGTAAAAAGTATATCTTGCAGGCTGATTTTCATTCGCATCACTGAAAGTCCACTGTAATTATCGTTTGTTATTTATTATTTATTCCACAGACGCGTGGAGGTTATGTTTCAACACGCCAAGTCTTTTTCTCGCGACTTTCCACATATTTTCGATTCAAACGTGGTAAGAATTCTCAAACGGCGTTCAGCGGGGAACAATGCAGAAATCCAAATGGCTCCCAATGAAGACTCCCTCCGTGCGATGTCCCTAACGAATCCCTATAAAGTTGTAGGTGCATCTTGGGACTCCCCGACAAATTTGTGCGAGGATCACGAAAGGATATTTTTTTCGGGCGATCCAACAAACTCCGGTTGAGAATTTCGAACAAAACATTCTCAAACGTCAATGGGGAAATAGCTCGGAATCCAGTTGGATTCCAACGTGGACTCCCTAAGTGCGGCGTTCCTATCAAATCCCTACAGGAATGTGGTAGGATCCGAAGGCTCCCCGACAAAATCCTGCGCGGGCCCCGCCGTAATATTTCTTCCCAAATTAGGGACGATTCTTTTTATGGTAACGCCTAAAGTCCATTCGCAGATAAAAATATAACTTCGGCAAAAATGGGGTCGCCACCTTATGCACTCAAGCTAACGCGCCTGATGGATTAATGGCGGCTGAGAGGGGTAGGGGGGGGGGGGGGTATTTTCTTCATCGCGATCTAGGGCGTCCATTTCGTGAAAATGGCCACTGCAACAATCTCTTCCCACAATAGGGGAACGAGAAGAAATAAAAAGCGAACGGGAGTCTCGTAAATTTCTGATACGTACTGAAGGAACGAAAATAAATGTAGGAAAAAAAAAGTAGTTCGAAAAAGTTGATTGAGAGACCCGGCGGGAAAAAAGAAAATCTAGCACGACGTCTCGGGATCGGCGGACCACCGGTGTGTGTGTGTGTGTGTGTGTGTGTGTGTGTTTCGAGAGACCGATGAAATGACTCATCGATGATTTACACATTATACAGGAACTCACTATACATTACCATTTCAGAAACGATAACGCGCTTCGGAACGTTTCGCTTCGGTACCGAACGAACGAAAGATCGACGCGAGGAGAGCGCGAGAGGAAGGGAGAGCGACGCGGAGAGAGAGAGAGAAAGGTAGAGAGACGAAGAGATTTCCGTGTACGCACGCGGCTCAATAATTCTTGGAAATCGTCGAAGTGTGAAGGTCACTGTGTGGCAAAAAAATAAAATAAAACGAAATACTGGAAAAAGTGACGTTCAAAAATGTTGGATATTATTTCAGGCAGGTTAGCCTGTGCCCGGCTTTGCGCCGAAAAAAATATTTCGTTTTTTTTTACGACCGCCGTTTTTTTCACGCTCGCTGGTCAAACGAGGGCTAAACTGAAGAAAAGAAAAACACACGTGGATACGGCAACGTAGACGAATTGTTATTATCAATGTATGTTGTGTTCCATCCGCAAGACACATATTCGCTGTCGTAGTTATAATCTTCAAAAGCGGGATATTGGAGATTTTTTTTACATTGCTTTGAAAAAAGAAACAAGAGCGAGCCGTTTTATGCGTAATTTTTTGCGCATTATTATCGCGCAATTTTAGTGTTCTCGGAAGCGTGAACGTGATTCATTCCTTTGGCTTTACGCGCCACGAGTCCTCGAGGAATCGCGAATTTTCATCCAATCGCGAAAAAATTGACCGGCAACGTGCGTGTATCTTGCGCCTCGTTTTGTCAATGGCCACGTGTTCGTGCACTCGATAAAGAATCGTGAAAATGTATTTTTCGACACCCAAAATTCAATGATGCGGGTTACCGCGCTTTACTCTCGCACAAATCGAAAACAATTGTTTTCTTTTTTCTCTTTTTTGTGCTCTCTCCCCTTCAAGGGGTTAGGCTAGTGTGAAAATGGCGATGTTCCTAGCTTGAGGCAACTCGAGTTGAATATGTGAAGGACGAGATCGAAGTTTGCGACGTTGGAATGCAATGAAAATTAATACTTCTAAATTCCTTTGACTTCTTTTGGCAGATTTTGCTGTCACTAATCCCTCAAACATTTTTTAAGATACTTATCTAGCGATCTACAATATAAATCAATGAAAAAGATACCCACAATAATCAAAATAAGGAAAATAAAATGAAAAAAAATCAAAGTTTCGCGTTACAACGATGCAAACTGCAACACCATGGAGGAAGGTCCAACGTATAGTGCAGGAATCGGAGATTGAAGCTAAACCTATTAGTACAACGATATAACTGCTGGAAATTTTTCCTTTTAGAAAAAAATCATGAAAAATCAGCCATTTTTTCCTCCCCGAAAGGTACCATTATCCCCCTTAAGAAACAAATTAACTCGAAATTTCGTTTACTTATTCAGAGTAATAGTAATTTCGTCTTAACCGACGGTTTTCTTTTTAATATTTTTTTCCCATAGATATTGACAATGTCGATATTATTTTTCCTCGAAAAAAAAACGCAAATCAATTACAATTTTGTTTTTAATGCTTGAAACACGATAACAAAAAAGCTTGATCAAGCCTCAGCCAATAATATCTATTTCGAGAAAAAAACACGTTTTTTTTTGTTTCGGATGAACCGGGTTGCCAAAATCGAGTACACCGTTGAGTCCCTCACGTTCTCTTCTTCAAATATTAGTATTTTAAAATGAAATTTGTTACACAACGTTCTTGATGTACGTACAAATAAATGTCGAAACGATTTTTCTATAATTTTACGTATTTCCTTCAATATTAATTCTTGCAATAAGCCCGATTTTCGGGTCGGCACAGTCGTCTAACCCCTTAAAATACCCACACCTTTGTCGGTGCTCAGGCGACCACAGAGGCAAAAAAAAGAACGAGGTCGAATTTCCCGACTCGTAAAAGGAAAAAAAAGCGATGAAAAACTATCGATCGTTGACTAGACGTTAAATAAACAATTTGTCTGGACGGGGCCCGCGCGCGAGAACGTGACAGCGAGATGTGTACATTGTGAGAAGGAAAAAAAAAAGACTACGCTCGCGGGTATTCCTACGTTAATATCGATCATCGTTCTTCTTCTTTTTCCCCAGCGTGCCGCGGGTAATTAAATGTTAATCAATATCGAAAACTAGTCGTCTCGCGATAACATTTAACAGCAGCAGGCACGAGGGTAAAATGACGTAATATACGGTGTGCAGAGGAGTTAGTGCGAGTTTGTACGGCAGTTATGTGGACACGTGGTGCCCTCTGGCTCGTCCCTTGGGTTGCCGTATACGTGTCTACCGCAATTTTCAGGGAGTTTGGCATTTTTTAAAAACACACTCGACGATTTCATATGACATTGAACTTTTCATTGTTGGGATGCAGCGAAAATGTACTCTTTTTTTTTCTTTTGTTTTGCCCAATTTAATTCTGGCACATTCAGGTTAACAAAATCACTGAAACATTTTTGAAGATCCTTATTAGGGATCCATAACTCGAGCTTGAAGGAAAAGAAGAATAGAGATAGTTACAAGAATAAAGAAATGTCGTTGCACTCCAACGATGCAAACTTCACCATCGTAAATTCATCTGGCTTTGACTATTTTACAACGACGAATTTTTTCCACCATTGAAAGTTCCATCTACGATTGTCTGAATAAAAACGAAACTGAATAAATTTCGTTTCATTCAATGTTGACGAATTGTTTTAACGTCGAACGACTTGGGATCGGTGACAGTTGGGGATGAAATTAAGGGGTTAGGCCACTGTGAAAATTACGAACGCTCGTTCGTCGCTTGAGGCAGTTGAAGTTCGAGAGGAAACTCCAACGTATGGTGCAGTAATAGCAGATTGAACGGTAAACGTAGGATTATATCGATAGAGCTGCTGGTGAAACTTCAAACGGGGCTTTTCTGGAAATTATGTTTTGCAAAATGTTGTACACGATTTCTCGACATCTAATGAATGGATTGACTTGAAATTTGGTACACTTATTCAGCGTGATAGTCGTTTGGTCTTAACTAACGTTTTTCTTCTTAACTTTTTTCCCCATTAATTATTAACAACAACGATGTTATTATTGCCCGTAAAATCAAGAAGACAATTCAAAAAAAAAAATTTTTTTCAAAATCGTCACACGATAACAAAAAAAACTTAGGTCAATTCTTAGGCAATATTATCAATTTCAAGAGAAAGAAACTCGTTTTTTTTTTCAGATCAATCGAGTGGCCAAAACCAAGTGCATTTCGGAGCTCCTCGCGATCAAAGGTCCTTTATGAGATGAGAGTGTTTACCACATATTTAATTATAAATATTTTTTAATGAAATTTGCTAAACAACCTTGTCATTGTGCATGCAAATAAATGTCCAAACGTTTTTTCACTCGTCTTACGTATTCCTACAAAGTTAATCTTCTCAAATAAGCCTGATTTTCGGGTCGTCACCGTAACCTTACCCCCTAAATAAATATCCTTTGCATTATCGAAAAGCCACACGACAAACCGCTTGACGAAAGAATGCCCCCGTATAGACGAAAAACGTAAGTTTTTGGAAACACACAAATTTTCCAATATCCTTTCGTGTAAACGCGAACCGTCGTATACATTTTTATTGTAATATAAGAAATATCTAATGTGTTTTTATAAATACAAACGTATTGCGCGTACCTCCGCAACTTACGGGGTGTTTGGAAACGGTAATAAATTCACCTTAACACGTGTCGTACTCGTTATCGATCTATTTTTCCGAGGCCTGGTCATATTTTCCACTGTGCATTTGTCTTGTTTGAGAAACTTATTGAGTTTGCCGATATCGTCTCGCGTGACAAATCAACGCGCCGACACGTGCTTTGACTTGCGATAACAAACAAAATTCTTCACAGATTTTTCACGTTTTCTTGGACAAAGTTATCGGTTGTGTGATTTCTCGCCTAGCCGGCGTGTGTTTTTATGGAAAGTATCTTTTTTGTTTCCCTCTTCGTGGAAAAAAGATTGAAAGAACGCGGCCAAATGTTGCGGTGTATCACGGCGAGGCGAAAAGGAAAATGCAGGAACAAACAGCGAGTATAATCGATTGTTTTTTACGTGGGCACGTGTCGGTGAATGCGATGCGATTGTTTATCACTATGGTGTGTTCATGGATGGGCGAAACTCTGTGTGTGTGTGTGTGTGTGTGTGTGTGTGTGTGTGTGTGTGTGTGTGTGTGTGTGTGTGTGTGTGTGTGCGTGCGTGCGTGCGTGCGTGTGGGATGTGCGTGCGTGTGGGATGTGTGTGCGCGTGTGAGGTGTGTGTGTGTGAGGTGTGTGTGTGTGTGTGTGTGTGTGTGTGTGTGTGTGTGTGTGTGTGTGTGTGTGTGTGTGTGTGTGTGTGTGTGTGTGTGTGTGTGCGTGTGTGTGTGTGCGCGCGCGCGCGTTTTATATGTGTGCGCGCGCGCGTGCGTGTGCGTGTGGGATGTGTGTCGCGTGTGAGGTGTGTGTGTGTGCGTGTGTGTGTGCGTGTGCGCGCGCGCGCGCGCGCGCGTGTGTGTGTGTGTGTGTGTGCGTGTGTGTGTGCGTGTGTGTGTGTGTGTGTGCAAAACGGCGTTGTATTCTTATTTCAATTCGTTTGTTCGCCTTCTTTCGTTGGTTCGTACGTTATGGACCATGGCGCGAGGTCGGGTATACGGAATTTTTCTATACGCTACGCCGATAGGTTTAATGACGGACTTATCGCGTATATATACGCGCATATATACCTCGAGAAATATATTATTATGTAAATAGCCGAGGAGAGGAACGAGGCAAGGCTTTTCGAGCAATGCTCTACTCGTATATTAATGCAGAGCAATTTTTGCTTCTCTCTCTCTCTCTCTCTTTCTCTCTCTCTCTCTCTCTCTCTCTCTCTCTCTCTCTCTCTCTCTCTCTCTCTCTCTCTCTCTCTCTCTCTCTCTCTCTCTCTCTCTCTCTCTCTCTTCCTGTCTTTCCATACGTGCAGTCTCGGAATTCCGGCCAATTCCTCGATCAACCGGAAGCGCGCACCGGTTTCTAATCAGCACAATTTTCTTATCGACGCGAATTACAGGATGAGTTTTGTGGCTCGCAGTAGCTACAATTCAGCGTGCCAATGGCATCGATGATCGAAAAACAGCGACTCAAGTGCAGGCTAGTATGACGAAAAGTATTTTATTTTCGTTTCCATGATATTGAGAGTCCGCATCGTTGGAACGTAACGAAATTTTAGTAGCCGGAACTTTTTTTTTTAGCATATTTGGGTTCCGAAAATCACTCAAAGATTATTTGGGATCCTTATCGGAAGTTACAGGCTAGAATGGAGAAAGAAGAATGGAACCCCTATTTGGACGTATTTTTACATCCTAATCATGAATATGCTATTTAAAGTTGTCGATTTCTATAATTGATCACGGTACACAGTAGGAGAAAAGCCCAAAAACCTGGCCAAAACCCCAAAAAATAAATTTTCGAAATAGGGTCAGTTGAGTAGTCATTCAGGTAGAGGACTAGTAACTGCATTCTATTGTGGAAGGGAAAGCCCTTTAAGTGTATACCTGCGCCGCAGCGTCAGTTGGCAGTTAGTGTTCGTGAAGAGTGTACGTGTCACGCGCTGAACAGACGAAAATAACGCTGACTTCAAAAACCCATAACTTTAAAGTGACGGGTTTAATTTCAATTCTGCAACATGGATACGACTTCTGGAGGTATGTAGAACATGTTTTTACATCGGTTGAATCTAAAGTTTATGTATAAATGATTGAAATGTAGTATAGCCTTCGGCATAAATAAAATTGAATAATTTTGAAAACTTATATTTTCAACGGTCCGAAAAGTTATATATTTTGTCACATTTTGCAAAGCTCCTAGTCTCGGCCTTTAGTTTAATGTATAAGCTTTCGAAATTTACAAGAGTTACCTGCGGAAAACGTGCGTCTTATCCGTTATGATTTTTTTCGCATCGTGCGGTAGCCGAGCGTGCACGCGGCACTATTGAGCAGCCTCTGCGCCTCTACCTGAGAATGGGTGAAGTAGCATCATAACGGACAAGACGGCTGTTATACGCTTGAAATAAATTATTTTAATATATATGTATGTGTATATATATATATATATATAAATTTTCTGTGATTTAATTATGATATATACGTATGCATATATATATATACATATTAAAATCAACCACATAAAAATTTCTTAAATATGAATGAAATGTTATAACATTCAAATAAAATATTTGAATATATATATATTATATAGTAAGCAAAGCTTTCTTTTAACCAAATCCATGTCAATATTTTCTGTCTAATTTTCTTAAAATTATTTCAATTATTGCGGTTATTTATTTGGTAAAATAATGTACATTGTTCAAGTTTTTGTATTAATTGTATTAAGTTCCAGGGTTAAAACTATGGAAGATGTTTTTCATCGGCTCTTAGTTACTTCTGATCCGTACATTTCAAGTGTCAGAAGACTACCACAGAAGAAGCTGAAGAGTTTGTCGCCGGAAGCTGTAGCGATGTTGATCGCTCCTAAAGTGACTGCTGCAGCAGACGAATTTTGCGCCGAGATTGAAGCCGTGCCGGGAGTTGTAATAGATACAAACTCGGATAATGATTCTGACTCCGACTCCGACTCCGATTACGATTTTGATTAAGAATAAAATTTTCTATTTTTGAAACGTTCCGTATGTATTTTGGAAATAAAAATAATAATTGCGTAGAATACACTGTTCACGTTTATTTTATTATGATGATTTTTTTAAATATATTAATTTATCTATTTAGCAGGATACTCGGCCATTTTGTTTATAACAATTTGCTGTAAGCTCTTTGTTGCAAGTTATAAACAATAGATATCGGATTGGTAATCAGCGACCTTGAAAACCCGTATATACCAATTTTTGTCAACATCTGGTAACTTTTTAACGTTCATGTCGGCCATATTGGATCGGCCATTTTTTTACGATAATTTGGCTTGCGGATTCGTAATCAGCGACCTTGAAAACCCGTAAATACCAATTTTTGTCGACATCTGGCAACTTTTTAACATTCATGTCAGCCATATTGGATCGGCCATTTTGTTTACGATAATTTGGCTTTCAGATTCGTAATCAGCGACCTTGAAAACCCCTGTAAGCCAATTTTCATTCCCGTCAAAGGTCATTTGAGGTTTTGGCCAGGTTTTTGGGCTTTTCTCCTACTGTGCGGTATGAAGCGAAGAACGTCGGAAATAGTAGTACTGCGAATACTGTATTTGGGGTTACAATGGTGAGGCGTCTGACAATCTTTACATGTTGCTCGTTACGATTAGTCCCACTCCATGATATTTGCATTGTTGGAATGCAACGAGAATACATTTTTTTCTCGTTTTCCGAATTTCCCTTGGCAGATTTGAACTACGTCGGAAATAATCGTAAGCGGAAGTTTTTCAGAATTTTTGTTCAACGATTGGCAGTATTACGATATATGTGGGCCCTGATTCTGACCACGCAATCTTCATATTTCTCCCAAAATAAAACTTTTTTCAAAGGGTGGTGAAAATCGAAATTCTACCCTTAAGGGGGTGAAACGGGGGGGTTGAAGTTTATATGAGACAACATATTTTTTTTTCAGATTGCCTTAAAACTTGGTATAAATACACTCCATTACAAATACTTAAACGTGTATTCGTTTGGGTTTGTTTGATGTATTTATGCGAACCCAAACAAACACAGTTAAGGGGTTAAAGGTACTACTTGACTGTCTACACGCAGCGGACAGCAAGGGAAATCTATAGTGTTATATATAAAATAAATTTGGTAAGTTTCAAGTAAATCTGGTCAAAAAATATGTTTTCTCATACAAACGTTAACACTCTCGTTTAACCCCCTTAAAGGTTAAATTTTGGAAATCGCCGAAATACATGGTCAATTATTTGTATTCAAGTGTATTTATGCCGAGTTTCAAGTAAATCTGACAAAAAAAATATGTTGTCTCATACAAACTTCGACACCCCCGTTCAACCCTCCTACGGGTCGAGTTTTGGGAAATGCTGAAATACGTGTTTAATTATTTGTATTGTAGAGTTATTTACACCAAGTTTCAAGCAAATCTGACAAAAATATTCTGTCCCATAAAAACTTTGAAACCCCTGTTTCACTCCCTTAAGGGTCGGATTTCGATTTTTGCCGGTCTTGAAAAGTCTTATTTTGGGTCAAGTTTGAAGGCTGCGTGGTCAGAATTAGAGGCCACAGATATCGCAATACCCCCTAACGGTTCACAACGAATTTGCAAAATATTATTATTGCATGATAATGAGAATGAAAAATTGAAAACTTTTTTCGTCGCGTTCCAACGATGCAAACTTCAACCCCGTCCCACTTCGGAATCGATAACAATGTTACGCAATAGTACAATGTTTGGGTTTGTTTGGAATCGTTTGGGTTATTTAATGTTGTACAGCGACAATATTTTTTTACATATCTGTAAAGAGAACGAAAAAATACGTCGGAGAATAGCGGTTCAATATTTGTTCAAAATGTGTCCTTTTTTTCGATATTGATGCGAATTTCAATGTCGTTAATTTCCTGTCTTCCAACGTTATACCCTTGTCGAATTTTTACGTCCTCACCATCCCAATGAAGCCATTTGCTATCACTCCCAACCTGCCGTTCGCCAGATCTAACCCGAACGTCCATCCACCAACGTCAGTGATACGACGAAAAATAATTTGTATACATAACCTCACATCAGCCCGTGTTTCCAGCATTATTAACAAAGTAATTAAAAAAGCGCCGGTCGCGCGGTTCAATCGATAATTTGTCTCTTTTTTTTCATCCTTTTCGTTTTTTTTTCTTCGATCCCGCAGCGCCGCTCGCTTCGTCGACGCAAGAGCGAAAAATCAATAAAAATACTCGGCCTGAAGAGGCGCTACGCAAACTTGTGCGGTTCAACAGAAGTAAACAGAAAATAAAATCTACAGCGATAAGAATTTGTTCCGCCAGAAAGGTGAAAAAGAAAATTTAAACAAACGCGATTATTGTTACGATACTGGATATCGTAGTTGATCATTTTTCGTCATCACTTTTGAATTTGACTGAAAACAAAACGTCCGTGCGAGTTGAGCACCTGGTCGCAGGTGTCATTAGGAGGCGAGGAAACAGCTGTCCTGTGAAGACATTACCGCACACGCAGAGGGCCCCGCCGTCTACGTGCTACACACGTACTGACCGACTTGTTTCGTGGCATAACTTTGTACATCGCTCATGTGTGTGTGTATATATATATACAGGGTGGATTAATAACTATTAGCACCTTGGATATCTTCGAAACTATAAGCTTCACAGAAATATTTGCTGAAATGAAATTGCACAGTACGAAAGGGGCCATCCGATAGCGATAATAGTTTTTATGCAGGTGGAGGTACTTCGGACATTTGAAGGTCAACTCCATTTTTTAAAATGGATCGGTATGTTTTTTTTTCTGTATCGTGAAAGAGGAGCTTAAAAGGAGTTCAACGACCTATAACATAAGGTCATTGAAGGTCATAGAAAGTACAGAAAGGCGATAATACTTAGTTTTGGTAGTACATAAAATTACTACGTTTATAGTAAGTGTTCGAAATGACTACTAAAGCTGTTAGGTCTGGGGAACGAGCTGGCCACTATATTGGACCGCCGCGGCCAATCCAACGATTTTGAAATTTTTCGTCAAGTTGCCTTCGTGCAATCAATGCATAATGTGCTGGACATCGGTCATGTTGATACCACATGGGTTGTCGTGCAAGTAAAGGCAACTCTTCGAGCAAAAGACCCAATGTATTTTTGATAAAATTACTGTAGGTGTTGCCATTGAAATTTCCATTCATAAAAAAAGGACTGTTTATCTTATCCTGCAAACTTATTGAAGTGTCGTTGAAACAGTGTTTATTTTCAGTGAAGTAAACAGTAAGTATTATCGCCTTTCTGCACTTTCTGTACCTGTCTAAGAAATGTGTAAACGTACATAATAACGTACGCATTGATATTGATGGTCGTCATTTCGAACACTTACTATAAACATAGTAATTTTATTTACTACCGAAACTGTAAGTATTATTGCCTTTCTGTACTTTCTATGACCCTCAATGACCTTATGTTATAGGCCGAACTCGTTTTAAGCTCCTCTTTTATGATACTGGAAAAAAGCATAGCGATCTATTTAAAACAATGGAGTTAACCTTCGAATGTCCGAAGTACCTCCACCTGCAAAAAAAAAACTATTATCGCTATGCGTGCAATTTCATTTCAGCAAATATTTCTGTAAGGAAGGAACGTAAAAGGAAACGTAAAAAAATCTTATGCAGAATTTTCATACAAGCCAATTCGAACATTCGACTTTGATAGCCTGCGGTGTAAAAAAAAAGTGCTACGTATATCGTGCCAATTACTTAAAAAAATTGCTTAGTTATCGTAGATTCATATCATTCGTAGAAATGCGAAAAACCAAAAGCAGCTGATTTTTTTTCTTCAAAAAATAACATAAAGCCGAAAATCTTGAAAAACCGTGGGTCTTTTACTAAACTGAAATTTCAGCATACAGTAGGACATGATCTGACCTATCGACAGTTGCAAGATCGTCGATTCGTAACAGAACACCATATATACATGAAATATATAGAGTATATATAATACATATGCATGCACACAATCAGGTACATACATACATTATATATATTCATAATATATCAAGTACGTATGTATACGTCAGTTGAACGACACCAGCGACAAGAATCACCCCAACCAAACGACTCCCTAAAATAATCCTCCCCCCGAAAGCCCGGTAGAAAGAGGGAGAGAAGAGGAAAGATCCGAAGAGAGAGTTCAAAGCGCGTAACTGACTTCCTTTGTTTATGCCTGGATGAGCGCTTCGTCGAGGACTTTTCACTCGTGTGTCCGTCGTGTGCTCTCTCCACGATTCTCGTTCCTTTATTTTTCGCGCTCGTACGCTCTGTCCCTCCTCGGCGCAGACATCGCCGCCCCCCTCCCTCGCACCCTCAACGCGCTCGTACCTTCGCCCGCGTCCCGAAGAGAAGGTCCAACCGCTCACTTTCTCTCCCGCCTCTCTCTCTCTCCCTCCCCCGTCCCTTGTATTCCCTTGACTCGCTGACTCGCGTCCTTTCGACCCCTCGTACATTTTGTCTCCTCCACGTGTGTGCCCACGCACCCGCGTCTGTGTGAGCGCGTTTTTTTGAAATATTTTTTTCATCCTTTCCGTTTTTTTTTTTTTTCAACGGCGACCCGCGTACACCCGGGGGCCATTATCCGAGGAGGAAAACGTATACGTGTACGTTGGCTGGTGTACGCATGTAGAAGCCGGTCGAAATGTGTGTACACACGAGTGTACATAGGAGGGCAAAGCGGGAGGAGAGCCGGGAGTGGACGTCCAGGAAAAGCGGAGGCGGTAGGCAGACAGAGAGAGAGAGAGAGAGAGAGAGAGAGGGAGAGAGAAAGAAAGAAGGAAAAAGAGAGAGTACGAAGAGACCCCCATTGGCCTCCGGCGCGCGAGTATTCTGAATTTAGGTGTAAGTATTGATTTTACAATTTGGAGCCCTACCAAAGTAGAGGGAAAAAAAGACGAGAAAAAAACGGAAGAACGAAAAAAAAAAGATGAAAAACGAAGCAAGCCAAATGTACTCTACTTTGATGGAGTGGCTCTTCCGTATACTGCATCCCAGAGCTCCGCCGAGGCAGCGACGCCACCCCGAGAACCCGCTCATTTTTCGCGAACCTCACACGCACACGGACACACCTTGCCCGCAAGACGTGCAGGCGAATAATGCGTTGGCGCTCTTCGCACGTGTGTGCCGGAACAAAGAGCCGAAATTCGATCGTTCGTCAAGTTTTACGTTGACCGTAATGTGTGTACTTGGGAGACTGGGAAAGATTCGAGGATCGCGCGAGTCGTGGACACGGGGAGAGAGACCAACGGACCGTGGCTTCTCGCGGGAGCACGAAGATAGTGCGGCTAATCGGCGGAGAGCCTCTTTAAATATAATTGTCTTAATTGAATGAGGAGAGAGGAAGAGAGAGGGGGGGCGGGGGAAGGGAGGGTAGTGAGAGGGAGGTTGAGGGGAGAGAGAGAAAGAACGACAATACGACAATCGTTGGGACTTTCTAGGAGACTGAAGTGTGATGGCTGATGGAATGGGAACGAAGTGACGAGAAAAATGACGAGCTTGTATCGATGAACGCTTCTCACTTCCCCACGGTGGCCGAAGGGATTTTAAATTTTCCAATGAATGCGCCATTCAAAGGGAGTTGTACGAGCTAAATATAACATTAAGGGGCTGCTAGGAAAACTTTTTAAAAATCGATTGTTGAGGCTTTTGAGGCAACTCAGACTGACGAGGAACGTTCAGCATGTGGTGCAGAAATCTCAGAGTGAAGGTCAACTTGTGATTACAACGAGAGAGCCGCTGGTAAAACATTAAGGGGGGAGATACTTTTGGGCGAGGAAAAAATTTGTTGATTTTCATGTTTTTTCTTGTCAAGGAATGATTTCGCCGCTATTTTTGAAACTTTGGGCATGTTTTATTACTACTTTTGGTTGTTATATGATGTTTTTTTTATTGATACTTAAAAATGACGGAGATATGGCACGGTCTTCTAAACGATGTTTCGATCATGCGTATTCCTTAAAATTACATTTTTTTTTACATAACCCTGATTTTCGGGTCGTCACAGAAGCCTAACCCCTTAAGAAGCCAATCTGAGAACAATCGATAGCGCCGTTGGCGGAGCTGTGATCCGCCACTATGAAGGTCGCGGGTTCGAAACCCACACTCCTCGACAGATTTTTCCGAACGCTTTTTCCGCGGGCTCGGTGGTGTTCGGAAGTCACCTCAACATAACAGTCGTCTTGGGCGATTCACCGCTCGGCGTTGAATAGCGTGAAACGGCCGAAACTACCGTGGTCCGAAAATTGCGAGGAAAACTAAGTGCCGGGTGTGTGCACTGCAAATCCAAGTGTGTTATTTGTTGCACGTAACGTGTGTAATTTTAGGAATGAGCACGGGTAAATGCCATAGAGAACGTAAAAGAACGCAATTATGTGTATTACAGTAAAGTTAAACACATTTTATGCGTATTTCTAAACAGTTGATCCGAATTAAGTATTTTGAAATTTACATGTCAATTGTAAAGTGCCGACCACAACCTCTATGTGTATATATATATATAAATAAATAAATATATATATATATATATATATATATATACACATTCTCTATAAGTTTGTGTATGTTCGTTTATGCCCTAAAGTTAAAAATGAACGAGATAATGCTATTAATTCGCTTCTTTCAGGTTTAATTAGGAAAATATCGATGGTAGAAAAAAAACTGTCATGACCAAAGATGTAAAACACTCGATTTCCTACAAGTTTAGTCATTGCCATTTTTAATTAAAAATTGTAAATCGCCGAGTTATTCAACAAAAACAATTTCCAATTAAATTTAAGACGACGATATCAACTGAACGCAAGCCCAGCCCAGATTGAAACTTACCCATGTTGTTTTAAACTAATAAAAGAAAATTCTGTGTAAATTACAGCAGGATCAACCTAGTCGTTGGGGTTAAAAAATTGAAAAATGCAAGATTTTTCGTTCTTTTTAGTGTTGTAGTGCTTGGAAAATTTTCAATTTTTTATTTAAAATAGTTCATAGAAAAACGCATCTTTTCTAAACAGGACATTTTTTCGTACGACGAGAAGATCACTACGATACGATCGTTTGAAATTTTATCACGCGTCAAATCTTATCTTCGAGTTAGCCGAGTTAGCGAGCCGATGAAAATCTGAAAAATGCCACGTACTAAAAATATATGATACAAAAACATCACCAACTTTGGAAAAGATTGAAGAAGGTCAGGCTTTTAGGCCGTTCGAAAACACGTGGAATACCTCACACACACACACACACACACACACACACACACACACCCACGTTTCACGTAAAAAAGTTGTAGGTTAGATTCCATGTGTAGGCGAAATATTTTCTTTAAAACAAACCATTTCAGAAGGTCATGGAATGACGAATCCCGATATAAAATCATTGAGGTATAACTCTAAACTGAGTACTTCATTTGATGTTGGATTTCTGAAATATTCTATGCATTCAGTAGAGAGGCTGTGATGCTTTCAACCAACTCCCGTGCAGCGCATAAAAAGTAATAAAACAACACACCTAATACGGATAGAAATAACACCCTTAAGTAAATACCTTTACGGGAAATGATTAAAAACTCATCACAAGATTTAACACATGTAACTGTGTTAAAACAGCACACTTGGATTTGCAGTGTGGGGGTGGTCCAAAACCCAACAGAGCAAGACCGAGGTGCCCCCACGACCTAACCTCTACAACAAATCCAACGCACGGAAATTGCGGTACGAATTGAGTGAACTTTGTCGTCGCAGCGAAAATGAGAAATTCGAATGTGGCCAAAAAAAAAATGATAAAAAGAAGAACAAATTGACGGAGGAACTTTGATTATAAAGTACGTGATATTGAGGTCTCGAAGATTTCTTTCCTCCTGCTCTCTCTCCCTTTCTCTCTCTTTCTCTTTCTTTGCCAACGCCCACGAAGATATTACGGGAGTTAATGACCCGAGGCGAGAATTATAGGATAGAAGGCAGTACGAGGGAATACGAAGATACAGAGGCACGCACGTTTGGCTCCGCTATCGTGCGAGGGAAATAAGAACAAGAGGAAGGAGGAGGAGGAGGACAGTTCCCTCCGCGATTGTGCTGGTACACACAACTATATCGGAGTTGCATATCGCGGGCACGTATTAAACATGCCTGAAGAATTCTCTCATCTGCATCGGTCGAGATACACCGGGCTGAACGAAACATACCACCACCGAGCGGAACGCTCATTTTCTTCACGACTCTCATTGCTGTATTGCTGATAGAAATGTGAAGTCTCAATGAAGGACGGATCAATTAGTTTCGTATTAAGGATGTTGAGTCCCTATGAAACATGTTAATGTTAATTGTTCAATAAATAGCTTCTTAATCGTCATGAAATTTTTACACGACCTCCTGAATACTTCATGTAAAAACATACCAAATTTTCAGAATTCTATCATCATTACTTCAACCTCCTTAAGGGTTGAAATAAAAAATTATAAGAAAATTCTGAAAATTTGGTATGTTTTTGTATGAAGTATTTAAGAGGTCGAGTTAAAATTTCACGACGATTAGGAAGCTCGTTATTAAAAAATTAACGTTTTGTTAAGAACAATTTTTAAAAGAAATTAAAAAAAAATTTATCAATAAACTTCGTTTTGTTTCCGTTGCTTTCAGTATATTGTAGATATTATAAAATTGAGAGGTCAAAAAAAAAAACTTATTGCAAAGTTACATCAGTTTCCATAAAACAACATTTAATTTGTGAATGTTAATTGTTCAATAACGAGCTTCCTAATCGTCATGAAATTTTTACACGACCTCTGAAATACTTCATACAAAAACATCACCAAATTTTCAGAATTTCATCATCATTTGCGATTTGGGACTCAACATCCTTAATTTCATTTCAGTCTTTCGCGCAAATACTCTGTCGGCTAAGTGGTGCATCCGGTGTGTACGAAGCGATTTTTTTCTTCACGCGTACAAAAATATAATGATCTCGAAGTTGGGATCGTTGGAAGGCAACGAAAATGAATTCTTTTTTCAGAGATAAAAGTGCTTTTCGGCCGATTCAGGCTACAAAAATAATTTTTTACCGAGATTTACTCCAAGTTACGAAAAAAGGTTTCGAGCGATGGCAAAAATGAAAAAATTCCGAAAAAGTCGTTGCATTCCAATGACGCAAATTTCAACCTCGTGAAGTATATGCTGACGCCGATTTTGAAGACACTGAACTTCGGAGACTCTTTTCATCGTGGACAATTGTCGTCGTACCGCGTAATACGTAAAGTCCATTGTCTTCGGTATCATTTTTCGATGTATGGGAGCATGGTGGTTATTTTGAGGATCGTCCTATCCTCGAAATAAAAGGTTTTGACAGTATTTGAAGGGCTCGTAAGCGCCAGATGTGAGGATAATCGAAATTACGTAGACGCTAGTTAAAAATACGCCTTTGGTCTATATGTGTACAATCTACGTCTGGCCTCTCTCAAGGCTCATCGATTATTCGCGAAGAAGAATATGCGCAACCCTCGCGTGGATATAGGCATGCGAAAATATAAGGGCTTACGCCTAGTTGACATGTTTAATAATTTTTTTTTTAACAAAGGCGTTATTCGTTCTTTTTCACGGACGTTTTTTTTTCTTAACATATTTATCATGAGTTATTTACAATAATAATATCGTTATTCTTCGAAAAATCGAAGAAAAAATTCATAATTATTATTTTGATGATTGAGTCATGATAACGAAAAAAAACTCGGTCACGTCGTAGCCAATGTTATCTATTTTGGGGGAAAATTTCGTTTTTTTGTTTTAGATCAACCGGGTGGCCAAAATCAAGTACACCGTTGAGTCTCTCACGTTCAAAGGTCCTTCAGGAGATTGTTCATAACTTCTTCAATTACCAATATTTTTAAATGAAGTTCGGCACACAGTATTTTTAATGTACATACAAATAAATGTCGAAACGATTTTTTGATAATCTTACTTATTTCTTCAAAATTAATACTCTGAAGTAAGTCTGATTTTCGGTGCGTCAGAGTAGCCTAACCTCCTGAATACATTTTTTTTCGAAACATCGCATGAATCGCTGCACGGACCAATCTGAAATTTGACGAGTGTTCTTTACTTTTCAAAAAGCTGTGCCTGAGCGAGGAAATTTTTTATTCAATGTTTGTTTTTTCACCGAAAATCGATACTTTCCCTTTGGATTGCGGCCATTTTTTCACAAATCAATATTTTATTAAATCCTTCGCTCAAGCAAGCGAAAATTTCATGCCAAAATTAAATGCGTTTGATTCTTTTATTTCGGATGATTTGTTTCCGAACAGCAGTGGTCACCGTGAAGGACGTTTTTTAAACACCCGTCTGCACAAATCATTTTTCCTACCACATTTATGAATATTTTTTAATACAAAGTTGTAAACTTGAAGTTTAAAGTGATACTTTGAGTCATACTCTTTGATGACATTTTTTTCAAAGCTGCACGTTTGCCCAGAAAAACATCGCGAAAATGATTTTTTTCGTGAATAAGTTGAATAAGCTGAAACATTTTTTTACGAATGTTGCCCAACTATACACTAGTGGAATTAATTCGGGCACTTTTAATAAAAATTAGCTTTTTTCATTTATGCGGAAAATGTATATCCCGCTATGCTGAAATGATCCGGTAATGTTTTTATTTCAATCTGCAATGTTTTTACGCAGTATTCACCATAATAAGCCTACTTTAATAAGAATATAAAGTATAAGCGAATATAACGTAAGGTAGATTAAAGCGATATTAAAAAAAAAAACTTGGGAAGTGCCCAGAATTAATTTCACTCGTGTAAGCGAGAATCTCCGGTTGGTTTCGAATTTGTGAAACAAAAAGAAAGAATTCTACCGTACGATTGGGTACATCCATAAGGCCTTAGGCCACAGTAACGGACATAAAATCATGTGCGAATTTAACAATTTTTTTTCGTACGAAAAAGTGATTTACTCATAAAATTAATTACACATCTATTTAGTATGAATATCAAGCTTTTATATACTTTTTTTTCGATGTACCGCCGACTACTCGAAACTTCTCGAAACAGCTTTTTTCCAATTGGCGTGACAAATAACTTCAACAATTTTCACTCGATTTCCTTCAAATTTAAAAGTTATGTTCCTAATTGCATTTCGAAATTTGATTAATCGAAAACTTCTCTTTTTATGGGCAGTTATAACGAAATTTTTCATTGAAAATTCATTTCTTAAATTCAAATACCTACAACTTTTTAATAAAGCAATATTTGTTTAATTCCGTACGTACTTCTCCAGGTATTCTAATGTAGAGTGACGAGAATTTTTGTTTTTTGTTCCAGGTCAAAAATTGTGGATGCTAAATGTCACGCCGCGGAGCGCCGAAAACAAAAAAGATAAAAGAAAATATTAGTAGTCGGCCATTTTGTACATCGGAAAAAAAAATTCTAACATCTTGATATTCATACGAAATAGATGTGTAATTAACTTTACGAGTGAATCTCTTTTTCATGCGAAAAAAAATTGTTAAATTCGCACATGATTTTATACCCGCGTGGCCAAAGGCCTTAAAAATGTAGACTTTCCACGGACCGAGCACTCTTCTTTTTCCTCGTGTAATTTCGAGACAAAAGCCAAATTTTTTTTTCCCCAAACACTCCTTTCGACTTTATTTTATTTTTTTCTTCGCAAGGGATACGGAGGGGCTTTCTCTCCGGAGAATATCAATTTGGTGCCACACAAGAGCTTCCTGCGGAATAGGTGTATTACGTAGATGGGTTTTGTTTTTTCGAGCTTGTCATCCCATTCCCAAAAATCATAAAGTGGATTACGCCCAGTTCTCACATAAAAAGGAAGAGAGCGGGCGGGCGCAGTGGCTGGTGTGTGATTCACAGCTCGGCTCTCGCGGGCAAGCGAGACCCCAAAAAAATATTTTCCGTCGACTCCTGACTCGCTCCTTTGTCCGCGGGCGAGAGCACGAACCGAAAAAAAATGAGAAGGAAGAACGGAGGGCCGCACCAGAAAGCGAGAGAGAGGGGGAGCGGGAGGGGTAAAAAGACAGAGGGAGGACGAACGCGAATGAGAATGATGCGATATGAAAGGAGAAAGTGAACTGACGAGAAAAAAAAACGTATGCCAATAGTATCACGTGCAAGCAACAATGATTTTACTGTTCCATCCAAGTGCACACAAACGAAAACCGCGACTTCAAAAATGTCCTCGTCTACAAAACAATAATTTTTCATAAACGAAAAGTTGCCACGATATAGACTGATGACCTGACTTTTTTTTTTTACAAACTAGCCAGCGTGCACTTTCCGTACTTGCATCGTGTGCCAAAAAAAGAAGAAAAAAAAACATTGACTTATATTCAAAATAAGCAAAGAATATTAACTGTCGATGAAAACTCGAAACACTATATTTTAGCCAAAAAAATGTACAGGTGTCGTTAAAATTGATTTTTCAGTTTAATATACAATTTTGTCGCCACACGAAATTTGTGTACTTTGTGGCGCTTGCACACCGCGCACCTTAGCTACGATACGGCTGTGCGCGGTAGGTGTTCCAAAGGCGAAAACAAAATAATTTTGCGAGTTTCGAAGGTAAGCGTTACTCTTGTTACCTGAGATAGAATCAACCTTTGATTTTTTGCAAAAAACTTCAATAAATTCGTAATGATGGTTAAGAGTTAGAAATGTTTATTCGCTGGTACTATATTCTAACCTCTTTTCGGTAAATTTACATATGGTCCCGTTCTGATAATTATCAAAGCAGAGTGAAAAATAAACCTCACCTGTTGACATTTTCAAAATGAATTACTGTTACGAATTGACAATGTACATCTCATTAAATGTTGTCATAGAATGGTTTCATTTGTTTTTCAAGTTTTTACAAAATTGGACTTTTTGTTCGTCTGTAGAAACAAATTTTGGTAGTTATCGAGAACATCACCCCGTCCTTGACACACTGGGTCATTCTGACCCGGACGAATTTGAAATAAAAAGCTCACTTTCCCAAACCTGAAATGTATCAATCATTTTTATAAGGAGTCAATTTCATTATTATCGAATTTTAATTATGTAGACATACTGAATGTTTAAAGTGTATCGCGGATTTTTTTGCAATAAAAACGTACCGAAGGGTTGTTAAGGGCAGGCGGATAAATTTATATCTGGGTCAGATTGAGCCAGTGTATCAAAGCCATGACCCTACTTCGCCTTTTGGCCCCTCGGCACTTTAACTGATCGACGTTTTGGCCCTTTGCTTTAATGAATTCGAAATTGTAAGCTGTCGTAATATTTGCAATTCGACTATTTATCGTCTCGATTTGTTTGGTGCATGTATAAGGGGAGTCGATGCTTATATCTCTCGTTGTTTTGTTAAATCTGATATTTGTTTTCGCTATAAATCACCTTCGAGATATTTGCATTCACAATTCCGATGAACTATTTTACAGGCCATCATAAGATTGATCTATCTATATTGGAACGTTCGTAATTATTGAATTCGACATTTGGTCCATCTGAATATTGATCGTTCGAATTTCCGATCCTCACCCCAATTTTTTACTGAAGCAAGATGGTCGCATGCCGAAAGTAACCCCACTGAAATTTTGCTCCCCACGTCGCCCCAAACCTCCGAAAAAGGGGCTGAAAACTTAAAAATCTCCGTACCTCGATAATAGTCCGATCGAAAAATCGTTCAACCAAAAGTTATTTGAAGTAATAAAATACGTATAAAGTTACGACGTCCAATCGCCTGTTTATATAAAGTGAACGTGGTCGGAACTAGGGGCCATCGCTATCGCAATACTGTGCCAATTCGTTACGTTAAAAACGAAAAACAAAAAAGTCCAAAGGTCGATTTCATCCCGCGTATTGTATCGCAAGCGACACGTTCCATGCTCGCGACGCAAGAGCGCGAACTCGGTGGATCTCGAGCGTGAAAGACAAGTGAATAAAGGGATATAGGATTTCGTTGATGTTTTTGTTTACTTTTATTTTTTTCTCGTGACATCCCCCTACCTTGTGTGCCCGAAGCGTTTGACCTTCACAGGCCAGGGTGACGTCGCAGTAAGCCTGGCGTTCGAGCAGCTGCGAGAACATTGTCTGGAGATTGCTGTGATGATACTTCCATCTCAGGCAGTACTGTTGTGGGAACACGTTCGACATTGTCGGTGTTTGGGCTCCCGTTGTTGCCGATTCCGAAACGACGCGTTGCTCTCGTAGCATACGCGAGCTTGCCACCGCCACCACCACCACCGCGACTTTGTCTCTTCCTCTCTTCTCGTACTCGGGCTCGTTCGAAACCTCCACGCCGGAAGGTCCTCCACCTTTTTCTCGTCAGTTTCTTCCGCACCTACGGAGCACACGGCATTTCAGTTTTCTGGACTAATTCTTCGGCACCGAGTTGAAAAAAAACACACACACACACATTCGTAGCTTCTGCAAAGACTTTCAATGTTGATTGTGAAAAATCGTCGCTCGCTGCAGCGATCTTCTGAATTTCCGATAATACATCGACCGGAAGTAAAGATCAAGCCGCGTGGGGTTGAGGTTCGCATCGTTGGAGCGCAATGGAAAACATACTTCGTCATTTCAGTTCTTTATTTTTGTTAATATTTAAACTCTACTTTTGCAGTTTTGGATTATCGATCTCTGATAAGGATCATGGAGAATATTTCAGTGATATTTGTAGGCTAAATGTGCGGAAAAGGGTAAGACGAAAAAAAATAATTTCGTCGCATTCCAACGATGCGAACGTCAATGCCGTTTGAGTCACTTGTATCGGTAGTTTCCCTGTGCCCTCCTGCCTTCGTTATCACAACGAAAGTACTAATTATTAATACAATAAGAACGGTTTGTCGGAATTTTTCAAGGTTATTGCGTGATTTTTTGTTAATTCGTTGACCGTCTGACGGGGCGAGATGAATACAAGCTATCGCAAACCCGGAATATTTTACAACGTACCACTATTTACGTTAGAAAGGGTGAAATGGAACTGGTCAGGCATTTGGTTCCTCTTCAACCGGTGTTTTTACCAGGGGAAGAAAAAGAACTTGCAAATGATCAAATTGATATGGAAGCAAGATTATTCGGACTAATCCTCCAGAACTTAGACGATTGGCTTCTCAAATTGATGGTATTGAGAATAAAAGCACTTTTATATGCGAAAGATGCCAATTATTCGTGTCCCATCATTATCCCAGCGCTGTTTCATCTTGCCTCGTATACGGGGTAAGATGGGACAAATAAAGGTTTCATTAACCCTCCGTCTGTACACTTAAATTTTGGGACACTGTACACTGGGCCGTAAAAGTCCTGCTAATGTTTTTTCTAAAAAAAAAAAAGTAAAAAAAATCTGTAAAAATCCTAAATCACTTTTACAATATTTCTTTCCACGACCCAATTATTTATTCACCCATTTATTGTAAATAAACTTTTTACAACAAGAAATGTAACCGAAAATGGAGGAAAAATCGGTTTCCATAAATTCGGTTTGTGCCTTCAAAGGCCCAGTGTACAGACGGAGGGTTAAAAATATATATTGTATGGTAACCATTAGAATGACGAATTTTTTTGCTTCCAAAATTAAAAGATCAATAAATGTTGATTAGTTAAAAAAATAATCAAAGTCGACTGACTCATATATGTATTGTTTAATTTTAACATGACCTTAGCGTTATCATATTGTCCTGACTTCCCTTATACATATACATATATATGCACGCATTCCGTTATATGGTTTATTGTATAAATATATCGTGGAATGTACATCAGGGCCGAATAAAACGTTTTCGGGGACAAAAATGAATTTCGGGGCCAAAAATGTGAAGGGTTAAAGAATAGAGGACAAACGTTTCCGGCCACAAATCCGTCATTGCGCAGGATTGATATAACTTGACAGAGCTAACATAGCTGGTAATACGACTCATCGATTTTTCAGCTTACATTTGGTTGCAATTTAATTGAAATTTAATAAACGACGATTTTAAAGTCGTGCGCGAAGACTCCGGTGAGGTGACTCATGGATGGAATCATTTTTAGACTTCCGTGATCGATATAGAAACCCGTGGAGTTTTTCGTGTCCTTCCATCAATCACAGCGAAATATACCCCACCTGTCGATTTATTCTCGCGATGCTTTGACCCAAAAATCTGAAATAACTTATGGCGATGGCATCGAGGAAGTGCTTTTAAGAGAAATTGCTGCGGTTACTGTAAAATAATTAGTTTTGGAATGAGAATGAAAAAACGGTCGTTTAATGGGGTAAGGGGTAAATTCTGTCTTGGGCTTTGGGCTGGGAAAAATCTTCGGATGAAAAGCAGCAAAATGACGTTTGCTCCACGGCCTCCCTTAGGGAGTTAGGCTACTGTAAAGAAGACGAACGCTTGTGCGTCGCTTAAGGCAAGCTTAAGCTTAAGGAATAGCGGATTGAAGGTTAACTTACAATTACAACGATACAACCGCTAGTGAAACTTTGAATGCATATTTTTCGAAATTGTGTTTTTCAAAACGGTGTACACGATGTCTCGACATCCGATGAACGTGTTGCTTGAAATATGGTACACTTATTCAGTGTAATGGAAGTTTAGTCGTAACCGATGTTTTTCTTCTTAACACTTTTTTAAATTAATTTTTAATGATAATAATGTAATTTTTCCGCGAAGACGAAAAAAAAAATAAAAAGATTTTTTTCCAATGACTGAAACACTATAATGAAAAAAAGCTCGGCGAAGTCTAAGCCAATATTACGTATTTTTAAAAATCTGCTTAAATTATTAGTATTTTAAATTGAATTTGGTACACAACTTTGTCTATGTACATTCAAATAAATGCCCAACCAATTTTTCAATCATTTTACTTATTACTTCGAATCCATTTTTTTTCAATAATGCCGATTTTTTGGTCGTCACTGTAGCCTAACCCCTTAAGGGATCATGCCAATGTGAACATTTTTGAAAATCTTTCCATGCATTATCCAAAAATATGGACTTTCATAAACATGTCGTTAAATTTTGATCGCGAAATTCGAATTATTAAGAAAGGCTCGCTACGGCCTTTCTTAGAAAAAGGGATTCGACCAGCTGCATGAGGCCCGGCGCGGACGGTGCGGGTTTTTCTCGAAACGTCCTTTTTCAAGCCGGTGGAAGATTTAAAGCGAACAGTTTCAGGCTACCCGTCTCATATGTTGCTACATCGTTCTTCACGCCATTCCTTAACGTCGTGCAAAAACTTTTTTTTTTCGAAAATTTCACATTCGTTTTTAACGAAAAATCGTCGAAAAACGCCCAATTTGACACTTAATTTTGAAATGGCCACGATTTGTCAATTTTCATCGAAAAAAAAATTTTCCGTACGCCTCTACAGTTTTTCATACTGATTGATAATCCTTTTCGTTTTTTTCTTTTGGACAGCTTTTGGTCGTTTGGACTTTCCACCATCAGTGGCTAAAAAAATTAGGTAAAAAATAAAACTAAAACATTAAAAATTATTTTCATGTGCAACAAAAGTCATTTAAACAAAAGAAGAAAAAAAATCGGTCTGGTTGTCGAATTTTATGTTAAAAAAATCACGAAAATTAGCAATTTACTACTACTGTTAGCAATTGACTGTACTATACTAATTGACCAAATTAGCAATTCACTATACTAATTGACCAAAATACTGTTGTTCAATAAACGAAAAATCGAATCGCAATCTTCCCGAGATTAATGCCTCAGAATTTTCAAAGAACGAAAAATAATTCATCATCCTCATTTCGCATCGCGAAATCGCTCAAGCGTCTACTTTTTAAGAAGACTCGAGGTGCATGCAGCAACGCGATTCTAATCACGATATAACGGCTGCTGCGTCACACCGCGCGAGACTTATCCCCTAGCAGAGTTGAATTGCTGTTGTTATTGTTTCGGAAGATGCAAGTAGGTGGCCCGAGATGCAACAGCGAGAGGCAAACTTTGCGTCGAGGAAGCGAGAATTATGAAGAAAGTTGGTGGTAATTAAGAAAGTTCTCAGCAGCGGTCTAGGGCGCTATCTCGTATGTCATACGCCTTTACGGAAACGTTACCCTCCCTGTGCTCCTGCCACCCGCGCTCCGCTTTCATGCCCTTCAACCCTTTCTCGTGTTCGCGACTTGTTTGAAATTTGAGAAAACGTATATCCTGTCAGCGGAGAACGTTCTTTCTTTCTCCATAATGACTTCTTTTTCGTCATTGGATTCGGTCCACCAACGTACAAGCGTGAATGAAGAACGGAACGTGTCATTTTATCGACATTTATTTTACGTCGCTTCGATAAAGAGGACAAACAACGTATGAACCCTTTTTGGTCCAAACGTCTACCGGTGTGGGTGTGTGTGGGTGTGTGTACAAATGTGTGTGCAAAAGCAGAAACCGAATTTGATCTGAAATTTGGCATACATGTTCCTTTTAATATTTTAAGGGATCCCCTAAAAGGATTTTTGGCGACGCGCCAGTTTTCGAGATATCGATTTTTGAGAGTTATTTTTTTTTACTGCGCTCTTACTATATATATAGCTAACAGGCTCAGATCTAGCTGAACCTATATATGTTACATTCTCCGTTTTGTGCGAATGTTGGAGTGCGTGGAACACTGGTATGAGCGCAGTGCACCTCGGATGTGCGTGTGGAATGGTGGGGTGCGTGAAACACTAGTAAGGGCGCGGCTCATCTCGGATGTTGTTGTGGAATGACGGGGTGCATAAAACACTAGTGTGGGCGCGGCGCATCTCGGATGTGGGTGTGGAATGGTGGGGTGCGACAAACACTAGTGTGGGCGCGGCTGATCTCGAATGTGGACATCGAAAGGTGGGGTGCGCGAAACACTAGTGTGTGCGCGGCTCATCTCGGATGTGGGTGTGGAATGGTGGGGTGCGCGAAACACTAGTGTGGGCACGGGTCACCTTGGATGTGCGTGTGGATCGGTGGAGGGCGTAAAACACTGGTGTGGGCGCGGCTCATCTCGGATTCGGGAGTGGAACGGTGGGGTGCGCGAAACACTAGTGTGGGCACGGGTCACCTCGGATGCGCGCGTATGGAATGGTGGAGTGCGTATAACACGAGTGTGGGCGGGGTTTATCTCGGATTCGGGAGTGGAACGGTGGGGTGCGCGAAACACTAGTGTGGGCACGGGTCACCACGGATGCGCACGTATGGAATGGTGGAATGCGTAAAACACTAGTATGGGCGTGGCTCATCTCTGATTCGGGAGCGGAACGGTGGGGTGCGCGAAACACTAGTGTGGGCACGGGTCACCTCGGATGTGCGTGCGGAATGGTGGGGTGCGTAAAACACTAGTGGGGGCGCGGCTCATCTCGGATTCGGGAGTGGAAAGGTGGGGTGCGCGAAACACTAGTGTGGGCACGGGTCACCTCGGATGTGCGTGTGGAATGGTGGGGTGCGTAAAACACTATTGAGGGCGCGGCTCATCTCGGATTCGGGAGTGGAAAGGTGGGGTGCGCGAAACACTAGTGTGGGCACGGGTCACCTCGGATGCGTGCGTCTGGAATGGTGGGGTGCGTAAAACACTAGTGAGGGCGTGGCTCATCTCGGATTCGGGAGTGGAACGGTAGGGTGCGCGAAACACTAGTGTGGGCGCGGATCGGCTCACATGTGCATGGGGAATGGTGGGATGCGTGGAACACTGGTGTGAGTGCGAGGAACCTCAGATAGCGGAGAGTGCGACAACGTATATACGTATAGCCAGATCTGAGGCCCTCAGCTATAGATATAGTAGGCGCACGGTGAAAAAATAACTTTCGAAATTCGATATCACGAAAACGATGGCGCAACGCCAAAAATCCTTTTCAGAGAAGTAGCATTAAAATTCTCGTAGTATTAAAATGAAGGCGTATACCAAATTTCAGTTCGAAATTCATTTATAATTTCTCTGTAACGCACCAGTGTCGATACTTTTCGATTCCTTCTGGCGAAGATTATACGCGTCAAGCTCCACCTCTTTCAAGAATCATCATGATTTCCACCACTACGTTCCATACTACAATTATTTGCACCTATCGCCTAATTTTACGTCAAACCGGCAACGGAAGCGCGAAAAGAAGAAGAAGCAAAACTGAGAACGGTTCAACGAGAACCGAGAGACCTACGGAGGTTCTGTTTTTCGTTAAAGTTTGCATCGTTGGAATGCAACAATTTCTTCTTCTTCCTTTTTTTCCTGCATTTTTATCGTTGTCTAAAATCGTTCTCGATAGATTGACGTTGCAGGTCCCCAACGGGGATCTTAACAAGAGTTTAGTGCAGGTTTGTTCTGTCAGTGAAAATTGGCAATTGGAAAAAGATTATTCTCGTCGCGTTCCAACGATGCAAACTTCAATATCATGGTTCTCGTCACTGTCGTAGTGTTTGCCTTCGTCCCGTTGTTCCGAACATTTGCCGGGTTTTTTTTCTTTTCAAAATCGAACGTGTCCTCGACGTCGATCTCGCGTCGATGAGCGGCGCCCTCGGCCTCGGCGAGCTCCTCGAGGTTTTCGCTCGGCCAGAACGAACGAATCCCCCGGAATATTGCTCCTTCCACCTCTACCGTCTCCTCCCCCACCGGTCCGTCCGACTCTCTTTTTCTCTCTCTCAAGTACCCCCCCCCCCCCCCCGCCGCTGCAAAGACAAATCAAACGTCACCCCTTCTCAATAACCCGCGCCGCCAAATTGCGACTTGAAAATTCATATACCCACGTGTCGAGCGTGAAAAAAAAAAGAAAAAAAAACGACGGTTTGCTACGTTTCCGTCGCGGGAATTTAGGTCCACGGCGCAATTTCGATCACGACAGGACGAGCGCCCCATTGAAGCGACTTGAATATCGTCGTTAGTTGTGCCGACTATCCGACCCAACAATAATTATTCTACCGTATACGCGGATACCTATCTGGAATGATATTGAAGTTTGCATCGTTGAAACGCAACGAAAGTTCCGTAGGCCATTTTTTTTGGACACATTTAGCCTTTCAAAAACACGCAAACGTTTTGCAGGATACTCATTGGATCCTCAGAGCTCTTCAGCCTAAATGTGTAAGAAAAAATTTTGGACGATGACGAAAACGAGGAAACAATTTTTTTTATTTCGTCGCATTCGAACGATGCAAAATTCAACGTCGTTATTTGAATATGTATCTTTTATCTATGTATACAATACCGGTCAAACGTTATCGATCACTTGGGATGACAGCGACATTTTTGATCATTTTGGATAATTGCAAATCTATATTGCAATAATTATAATCATTATTATATTCAAAAATAAAGAAAAATAATATTAGAATAAAAAATAATAATGAGAAATAATTCATTTTATTACCTATTTTACTGTATAGCCCTATAAAATGAATAATATTATTCTTATATTATTATTAGAGAGTTTCATTTGCACAACTTTGAATAAAGTTTTTTACAAAGCTTCAACAATACTACATAATATTATTCTTATGTAATTTTGAAATTATCCAAAGTGATCGAAAACTTTTGACCGATACTGTATCCATATAATACATATAAATGAGAAAAAAGTCATTTTTAAGAGAACCGAATTAACGAACCGTCCTCACAGTATCCAGTTGTCTCCATGGACAACATGAAGTTAATTCCAGTAGCTTCAAAATCACCTTTAAATGGATGTAAATCCAATGAATGTAATATTCACATAAAGGACATTACAAAGATCGTCCTGTTCAGAAAATCAACGACGTTGAAAAAGTAACATTCAACTCAATACATCCACACATAAATACAGTGGATAAAAAAAATCGAGTTTAAACAGTTAATTGTCTCCTATTATCGATATGTAGATTCATCGAAAAATAGAAATGAGGCTCAGAATGGCAATGTTTATCGTCGGGGCTTGCGGAAAAAATTGTCGTAACGATGAGGAAGGAACGAGGAGAGGAAAAGACTGTCCATGGACTAATATTAGGTGTAGCAAAAAGAAATCCATTATTTTTGCCTTTACTTTTATGCAAAAATAATGGATTTCTTTTTTACAACACCTAATATATATATATATATATATATATATATATATATATATATATATATATATATATATTCGACAATTAACGAGTACAATTTCCGTAGATTGACCGAATGGGATGACGCACGTTTTTCGTGTCTTCCATATATACATATATAGAGAATCAAAGGGAGGAAGAGACGGAGAGAAAATGTGTAGGGGAGGAGAGACAAGGCTGAGAGTGAGAAAGAGCGAAGCAAGCGGTGAACGCCCCCCCCCCCCGTCCTTTAATTAAAATCCCTTCTTCGACACGCGTATATACGTGCTACCGTCTATACCGCTTTACGTATCTGGTCTACATAACGCCGACTACGGCTACCAGGCTAACGTAATTTCAAAAACGTATCAGCATATATATAGCCTCTTCTGCGCTTTGCTGCTTTCGCCGAGCCGGATATGTAGTGTATTTGGAAATTTTGTCTCGTAAACGGGCCTAATTTTTGTCTAGGGCTTTGGAAAAAGTGACTAAAGCTTGATCGTCGAGATGCTGACCCGGTATGGAATATCTTCGGATGAAAAGCAGCGAAATAACTTTGTTCACGGCTCCTCTTAAGAGGTTAGGCTACCGGGAAAATAACGAACTCTCGTTCGTCGCTTGAGGCAACTCAAATTGAAGAGGAAGCTCCGATATTTCGTGCAGGGATTGCAGAACGAAGGTAAACGTATGAGTATAACGTTGGAACTCTTAGTAAAACTTTAAACGCGTTTTTCTTTCGAAACGACGTTTTTCAAAACGGTGTACGCGATTTCTCGACATCTAATGAACGGATTGGCTTGAAATTTGGTACACTTATTCAGTTTCATAGCAGTTTAGCCTTGACCGACGTTTTTCTTCCCGACATTTTTTTTTCTTTAGTTATTCACAATAATGATGCCGGCTTCGCTCGAAAAATCGAAAGGAAAAAATTTAACCAGTTTTTCTCGTGATCGAAACGCGATAACAAAAAAAAGCTCGGTCACGCCTTAGCTGATATTATCTATTTTGAGAATAAAATTGCTTTTTGTGTGTCAGATCAACCGAGTGGCCAAAATCAAGTACACCGTTGAGCCCCTCACGTTGGAAGATCATTCACGAGTTTTTTTTATAACTTCTTTAATGATTAATATTTTTCCATGAAATTTGGTACACAACTTTTTTAAGGAGCTTGATCGTTAGCCACTATGCGAGGTTACAAAAAAATGATATGAGGGTGAATGAAAAAGTCCTTGGAATCACTATGAAAATATACGAAAATTGAAAAAAAAAGATTTTATTTTTCTACATAATCTCCTTCTGCTTCTATACATTTATAATACTGCTTTTCTAACTTTTTTATTCCTTCCCTAAAAGAATTTTTTTTTACTAAAACAACTGCTATGGCAGCTATAACCGCGTCATCGTCGTCAAATTTCTCTCCCCAGATGTGCTCCTTTAATTTTGAGAATAAGTGACCACGACTGGGGACTAGTCCGGAGAATATGGTGGGTGATCAAGGATTTCGGAGCCAGCAGCTGTTTTTTTAGGCATTTTATCACTGCACGTACCTCACTTTTCTCCATATTTGAGTATTTTTAACAACTGTTTGCACAAAGTAATCAACAACTTAAAAACTATACGATGAAATCGACTGAAACTGTGCATAAATATTGTGTGATTGACACATTCCAAAATAAATATCAATCTTCCCCAAAAATATTATATCAATATGTGTTTCTAAGAACTTGTTGATTTACCCCCGTATGTTATTGTCTAGACAATACTGAGTCTTTACAATTTTTGTAAAGTTCTTCCACCGCAAAACACTAGAGATCAAAAATAGTTCAATGTATGTAATTATACGTGCGGTGGGTAGAGTTAAAAAGATCCAGCTTGCCCATCGTAAACCATATAAATCCAATATTGAACCATCAAGGTTTGGTAAAAGATTACGAATATTGGCTGGAAAATGAAGAGCATTGCTGCCAACCTCAATGTCCGCGAAGTTGCCGTATCTCGGCAACACTTAATATTAATGAACGTTGATACTAAATAATTTCGTGACCTAAATATAAATAGGCATAATTATAAATGACGCAAAATTCCATTCTGAATTGTATAAACATTTATTGCCGCAGTTTTTTTTTCGTAATAATCATCGATAACACAGGTAAACAACTAAGAGTTCGTATTTTAATACATAAATTTTGAATCTATACATCGAATAACAACAAAAATCTTCATTTATTACTTTTGTACGTTGTGTTGCTTTTCTTGTACTTATGTTTCCTTCTCTACGTCGATAAATAGGTATGAAGTTTTTGGTTGATAGTATAAGCAGCAGATAACAGCGCGTTTAAATAACAAAAACAAACTTTTTCAGGTAAAACTATTTTTTTCTTTCGTCAGTTACGTGAAGGAAATGAAAATTTAATATCTAGAACCCAGAACTTGAAATTTGTGTTGTACCGGTGTAATGTTTTGCTTTTTCGAATTGCTAGTAACCCAAAAGTTTTCACGCAATAAAAATCTAAAAATGCACGATGCCCTTTAGTGATATAGTTTATGAAAAATTAGCATCTACAGAATAAATACATACCTCGTATTCATGTTTTGAGGTCAATTGAATAGAAAATGTATAAACCATCATTTGACACAACCCCTTCAACATCCCTAAATGTGGGAAGTGACAAATGAATATCCAAACGATTTTTCAATCATCTTGCCTCCTTCAAAGGTGAGCATTAAAATTAATTACATAAAATAAATTTAAAAATGATCAAAATAATTAAAAAATTAAAATTAAAATCAAATTGAAAAAAAATTAAAATTAAATTTAAAAATAATTAAAATAATTGAAAAATTAAAATCAAAGCCTTCAAAATTATTTGTTCTTTTCTCCGTATAACCCTGATTTTCGGGTCGTCACAGTAGCCTAACCCCTTAATACCAAATGGCTCTCCCGTTTCAATTCTTCATGAAAAATACAAGTCGCGATCCTGTAATATTAGCCCTGGTGCTGCATTCGATCGGGTGAGTTTTCGCAGCGAGCCGAAATGCACAAAACCATCGAAGGAATAATTATTCCTCGCGTATGTACAAAGCAACCGCGCGGTATAAAGAAACACACACGCACACGGCGAGGAGCTAAGCGGAATCGGGTTTCCGTTAGATCTCTCGAGAGTTCGCAACGACCTGGCGAAAACATTCTCTCAATTTATCCTAGATTGGTGCATTAGTAATGTTGCGGTATAGAACGACGGAGCCAGGCTACTTTCTATTGTCAGCTTGTATCTCCCTCTCCGTCATTCCCCCTCGCGCGGCTCTCGCATTTCCAAGCCTCCGCGTCACGGAATTATTTCTCATTTATCGCGAGTGAAATTATTAGATTTCCCAACGAGACGTTCTCCGTAGATCCGCGCTCGCAAGATCGAACGCTCTTGGGTTCGACGATCCATTCGGCAATTGTGCGAGACACGGCGTGTCAAAAATCAGCCCTTTGGCGATACAAGCGCGTGGAAGGCACGCCGTTTCGTCGGGGCAATATTTTAGTACGTCAAAAAAAATAGCCGTGGATCCTGCATCGAGGATCAACAGGTTACGCATCGACGAATGATTGCCAGGCGAGTAGGTGGAGGATTTTGACGAATAAAAGAAGAAAAAAAAACATATTGTAGCGTCGACGACGAGTCTGAGGGTCTCCGGAGACCGCACGCGCTTGCAAAGGGTTAAAACTGACGACGGTGTATGGGGGGGGGGGGGGGGGGGGAGAAAAAAGATCGCTGCGAGCGCGAGTGCAAACTGGCGACGTTAGTTCAGGGACCAAAGTAATTACTCGAAAGAATTACACGAGATGCCCCCTTTTTTCGCATCCGTTCGAAGCGTACGAAGGACGCTTTTGTTTCCTTTCACAAAGAGATACGCCGAACACGAAATATGTAAATGAAAGCCGACCATCGGGAGACTGCGAAAAACTCACGTTCGAGCTTCGCGTATTTATTCTCGATAAGGTTCTTATCTGCTTGAAACAAAAACAGGCAGTTTCCTGTCGATTGCCCGCACAAAGAAATTCCACCGTGGAAAAAAAGAACAAAACAAAAATCGTAACACGTATGCATTCGTTAGGAATTTGCACGGAAATTTTATCCCCGTTTGTCAATGGTGCGTGACGAATAATTTAAAAAAATCGCACGTGCACACTCGGAATCTACGAGAATGCTGAAGGAGCAAAAAAAAAAAACGACCCAACCGTTAGATTTATGGCAAATTCGAGGCGAGGTTTACCACGTCAGCAACGAAAAATTAAGAAATTACGTTATAAAACGCGACGACCTACAATACGGTGAATACTTTGCTGTGTTGTTCCCCTACTCTCAAGAGTCGCAACGACGACGACGACGACGACGCCACCGCATGAGCGCGGATACACAAGTGTCCTCTTTCTCTTTCTCATCCTTCTCGTACCCCTACGCGCTCTCGCTCCGTCCATCGCCACCTCCTTTTGACTTCGACTCCCTCTCCACCGCGCCGCGGCCCAATGCTCCTCCTGCGCCGGTTGAACTAATCCCTTCTCGTGCATCGCCGCCACCTCGCGACGGGCTGCGAGAGACCTCCGCGCGACCATCGCGCTAACTTTATTCGATGCAAGCCCAAACTCGTAACGCGAATTTTCGCTTCCCCTCGATTCTCACCATGGCGAGATTCGGACAAAAAGAAAGGTGAGGACTTTCGGATCGTTGGAAATTCGCGCACAAAGAACCGTCTGTACGAACAACAGGTTTTTTTTAATTGAGCAATTGAGATTTTTCAAACTAGAATTACAATTGAGTAGTATTGAAATTGAAGTTTAGAGTTTTTGGAATTGGAATTTAGAATTTTTGGAATTGAAAATTAGAATTTTTGGAATTAGAATGTAGAATTTAGAATTTTTGGAACGACAAATCAAAATGATTAAATTTACAAGTTTTGAAATGGGAATGTAGAGCTTTCAGAAATAGAATAACTAATGTTTAGAAATGGATTTTAGATCATTTATAATTTTTATAATTTTCAAAATTGAAAACAGCATTTTTAAATGTGTATTTAGATCTAGAATTTCGAGCTTTTGAAATTAGGATAAGAAAGGTTTAGAATAAGAATATAGAACTTTTTAAATTAGAATGTGGAAATTCTAGTCGCAGCATTTCGAATTTTTTGAAGACTATTTTGGAATTTTTCGCATTCGAAATTAGAATTTTATAACAGAAAGTCGAGAATTATCGAAAGTAATTATCAACTTTTTAGAAAAGTTATGGGAATTAAAATAAATTGAGGAACTTTTTCTTAGCATTAAAAAAAAATTTAACTTACGAATTCTAAGAAGCAATTAAGTTTTGAAATGGGAATTTATACCTTTTAAAAATAGAATACCGAATTTAAAAAACTAGAATAAAAAATGTAGAATTTTGGGTTTAGAATATAGAATTTTTAGACTCAGCATTTCGAATTTTTTAAATAAAAATTTCGCATTTTTCGTATTCGAGTTTTTATATTGGGAAGTTGAGAATTTTCGAAAGTATTTATCAACTTTCCAGAGAAAAGCATTAAAAAAAGATTGGGCAACTTTTTGCAAACATTAAACAAAATTGAAGAAATTTTCTACGAATATTAAGAAAAAATGACTAACTTTTTATGAATTGTAAAAAATATAATAATCGCTATCTTCTTGAAGAACTTTAAGTAACTCTTCGGGAATTTCGAAAAGCAACTAATAATAATCACAAGTAATTGACAATTATAAATAATAATCACCAAATTAGAGCTTCAAAAACAGCCTCTCTCAATAATAATTGCTTTGTAACATTTTTGAAGGAATTCGTTTTTATTTTATAGAGTTTTTAAAAAAAACCTCGATTGCCACTTGCAATTCCTAAAAAGTTATAAAATGTGTTTTAAAATCCTCTAAAAAAAATTTCTGAATCTTCTAGTTCCTTTTCTTTGTTATCTTGTTCATTCTTAAAAATGTCTCAAAATGTTGGTAATGACTCTAAAATGCTGCAAATCTTGCGTCATGAATTTTCGACATTCTTAAAAAAAAAGTCCCTAATCGCTCTTACAAATTCGACAAGCTTGTATGGAAACTTGGCTAGGGCAACGTTGTCCAATGACATTCTCAAAATTGGACGCGACAAATGCTCACTATTCCCTGCCGAAATTTAAAGCACGATTGACATCGGTACAAAGAAAGAAAACGATCTTCCTTACAGAGGCCCCATATTTACAATAAGAGAATAAAAATCGAACACCGATAACGTAGAAAAAGTCGACGAAGTGAGAAAACAATTTTTATCCTTCCCCCAAAACGGAGTTGATTTCCCGGAGCGATGAAAAGGACTGATCTGTGGAAGCGACGAATTTGTAGAAGTAATCTGAGGCGAGGCAATTAGGTAAGATGCTCTTGAAACGATGTTACCGCGAGAATACCGAGAAGATAAAAAATACATTCCGTTTATGCCCGTCAAGGTAACCAGGTATAATCGGATGATCGAAATAATTGCGTGAGCTCGTGAATATAAGTGACAATTGGCAAGTTTGACGCGCTCCTTTTGTACATAACCGCATCCTCCTGGTATCGCAATATTTCGGAATAACAAGCCCCCCCCCCCGCCCGGCAAATGGAATCCAATTATGTTTCATTTGGCCAAAAATATCTTCGGAACTATCTATATTCGGTGGTACGATAAAATGACAAGCGCACTCAACGCGCTATAGGTATGTACGGTGAGGAACGTCGTTTCGTCGTTTGACGGGGGATAATCGGATGATGATCGTGGAACGACCCGTGCCCAGGAGCACTCGTCACGCGATTCTTTGTTTCAATCGTTTCCAATAAAAACGTCCATCACTATTTTCGCCTCCGTTCCCCGGACTCTAAATCTACTTCGCTAATAACGAAGTAATTGCAATTTTCTCATCCGCGTATCGGGATAAAAAAAAACGCCAAGTTTTACGAAGCGAAATAATGGAATTGCAGTTTCCGCGCGATCTCCCGATGACGATTGCGAGAGGGAGATGGAGAGAGGGAGAGAGAAAGACAAGGGCCACTTGTTGGCATGAGGCGACAGCAGCGCCTTTATCTCTCGCAAGCTAGTACGGGGAACGAGCAAAGTCCTCAGCTCAAAGAAAACGAGGAACGAGAGAGCGGGAGGAAGAGTCACGTGACGAGGGGAGAACTCGCGTACATACCGCGCGCGGTTATACGTACGAGAGACGGTGTATAATGGCACCCACTCGTCCTACGAATCCGGGCATTCGCGTCCACCGATAACGAACAGTGGGCGCCCGAGCGCTTTCCCAGCGTTCATTGCGTCACTTCCGGTCGGTGGCCTCCGAGGCCAAGTGCAAATCGTTCCTAAAGGGGTTACCCCCACTTGCGATTTTGAAAAAATCGATTTTTTGCATTTTTTTGAAGTATAAGTATCTGAGAATATGTCCTGAAAATTTCAAGTCGATCCGAACAAAATTGACTGAGATATGAGCGTTGAAAGAGAAGAATCCGTGAATTGAAGAACTGAAATTGAAACTTTAAACGCGTTTTTCTCAAAATGGCATTTCTGAAGTCGGTGACCAAGATTACTCGAACACTAATGAACCGATCGTCTTGAAATTTTGCAGGCTTATTTAATACATAAAAATGTAGTCTTTAATCGTTCGATTTCTTTTTTTCGAAAAAAAATGGCCGTTTTATAGCCAAAAAACGGCCGTTTTTTTTTCGTTAAAATCGAACCATTAACTTTGACTGTCCGCCATTTTGTGAAAAATGAATATTTTTTTAAACCCTTCGATTAAAGACTAGTTTATACTTATATTTGACTAAATCCATCCGCATTTTTTTTTCAGATGATCCACTTCGCCGCAATGTTGGTCACCGCAAACCGTGTATATAAAAACATTATTTCATTGACGGCCATTTGCCACTAAACAATGTAATATTTTTCAATAAAAAAATTACTGAAAGTTCTTCAAGATGTGTTCTTTAAGATGGTATATTGATCGATTAAAAAAGTTTTGTAGTTTTCTTTAAAAAAATTCATGAAAAAGGCCTTTTTTTTGCGCTACAAGTGGGGGTAACGCGTAAAGCTCGGTCTCTCTCTCTCTCTCTCTCTCTCTCTCTCTCTCTGTCCTTCTCTTTTGTGTACCTCTCCGTACCCTCGATACGTTCGGAGTTTTTGGACGCTTTCGTCGTATGGACGAAAAAACTGTTTACTCGGCTCCACTCCGGCGACGTTTTGTTTTGGTCTTTTTATCACACGAAATAAATCTACACGAATCAAGTTCTTTCCTACGCGCATCGGTAAAAAATCATTGCGTTGTTTCCGGAAGAACAACAATCCAAAAAAAAAAAACAACGTTGTCTTTCGGACTATGTCTCAAAGTTTGCATCGTTGGAATGCAACGGAGATTCATTTTAATTTCCTTCTTCCCCATTTTTATCATTGTCCAAAATGTTGTTCGACAGAGTTAGGCTGTAGGTCTCTAATGAGAATTTAATAGAAAACTTGGCGCACCTTAAAACAGTCGAAAAAAAAATTGCAATTGGAGAAAAGAAAGTTTCGTTGCATTCCAACGACGCAAACTTCAATACCACGATTTGGAAAAAGTCATTTGGACAAAACCGCATTTAAAATTCGCCGGTTTGGGGAGCTACCCATAAACGCCCACAACTCGATCAATTCGCAATTATTTTTCCAACGTTATAGGTATTTTGAGAACCCCGCGAAAGCCAAAAAACCTTATTTCCAAAATTGCAGCCAGCAGCCGTTGCCGAACGATCGAGCAAGGCCATCGAGAGGGACCAGCCACAAGATTCGTCGATTAAAATTGCAGGCAAAAACAACATATTGATACTTTGATAATTTACGCATTTCAATGTATGTACGACTCGATGTGTCTGGAAGTGTCCCCATTGGGTGTGCAGGGGGCGCATAGATAGCGCATGCACGTACCTGCCGCGCGCGGATACCCGAGAGATCGAGGATGCCCCCCTTCGACGCTTTTCGCGAGCTCGTGCCCTCTACCCCCCTTCCGCATTAACCGCTCGTTCTCTATTCTCGCGATGGGCCCTCGGCTTTCTTTGCGTAGTGGAACACAACCGGTTTCCCCCCCCCCCCCCCCCCCCGCTCCCCTCGCCCTTCCCGCTCAACGTCTCTCTCGCTCTACACCCGCTTTTTTGAGAAAAAATTGAACCAGTTTGTAAAACGAAAAAAGCCCCCTCCCTCTGCCAACAAACGCTCCGACAACTGTGCAGGCAAGCCTCGCCGCTTTCTTCCTTTCCTTCCTTCTCTCGTTGCCTTTGTCTGTACGACTATGTTTGTTGCCTACTCATTCTCCTCTATGTTTCGAGAGAGCTCGAGACTCGTAAGATCATGGGAACGGATTTTCTACCTCTCTATCTCTCTCTTGCTCTCTACCCTCTTCTCTCACTCTCTCCCCCCCCCCCTTCGCCCCTCCCTCCCACACACTGTCTTTCTCTCCCTTCTTTTATCTCTTCCACCCCTCGTTGGAGGAATCTGTTCCCCGCTCGAGTAGTGTGCGGCTACGGCTCGCATATTACACGTATACATGCACACACGTATGCACAGAAACAGCGTGAAAGAACCTTCACGCGATTGCCGAGCACATCCGCGATTACACGATTGCCCAATTTTCCTCAATATCCGGAAATTCGGAAGAGCGACGTTATATGTGCGCTGTAACCAACTAACCGTGTTTGTAAGGGGTGTCTCAAAAATGACCTGACATTACAAATTGCGCGGAGCTCAAGTAATCAATTGGACGCACCGTTAAGGCGTTACCCCCACTTGTAGCGCAAAAAAAAGGCCTTTTTCATGATTTTTTTAAAAGAAAACTACAAAACTTTCTTAATCGATCAATATACCATCTTAAAGAACACATCTTGAAGAACTTTCAGTAATTTTTTTATTGAAAAATATTACATTGTTCAGTGGCAAATGGCCGTCAATGAAATAATGTTTTTATATACACGGTTTGCGCCGACCAACATTGCGGCGAAGTGGATCATCTGAAAAAAAATGCGGATGGATTTAGTCAAATATAAGTATAAACTAGTCTTTAATTGAAGGATTTTAAAAAATATTCATTTTTCATAAAATGGCGGATAGTCAAAGTTAATGGTTCGATTTTAACGAAAAAAAACGGCCGTTTTTTGGCTATAAAACGGCCATTTTTTTCGAAAAAAAAAATCGAACGATTAAAGACTACATTTTTATGTATTAAATAAGCCTGCAAAATTTCAAGAAGATCGGTTCATTAGTGTTCGAGTAATCTTGGTCACCGACTTCAGAAATGCCATTTTGAGAAAAACGCGTTTAAAGTTTCAATTTCAGTTCTTCAATTCACGAATTCTTCTCTTTCAACGCTCATATCCCAGTCAATTTTGTTCGGATCGACTTGAAATTTTCAGGACATATTCTCAGATACTTATACTACAAAAAAATGCAATAAAAAAATCGATTTTTTCAAAATCGCAAGTGGGGGTAACCCCTTAATGAAATTAGCCCGCAATTATGCCAAAATGTTATTGAAAGTTTCGTCGAAAGAGTAAACGTTTGCAAACAATGACGAGGCGGCCATTTAGGGGAGGGCTTGCACTTTTGAAAAATCGATTTTTCGTGTCTTTTCTTATAGTTGAACCTTTCAAGAATATAATCCCAACAATTCAAGTCGATCAGAGCAAACTCTCGAACTTATTGACTATTTAGTCCCGCTCCTCTAACACTGTAGCTCCGACAGCGACAACTTCAAACGTTTCAATGAATTTACTCTATCCATATAGATGAAAAAAATTCGCAAAAAAGTGGTTTTTTTTTTCACGCTGAAACCCCTACCCTCCCGTTCATCGGATATTGTGTTCCACACGTAAGCTCCATGTTTGTACCTCTAATTGAAATAAAAAGATTCGTACTTTTAAAATAAATAATACGTTTTATTGATGAATGGAAATGTTAGGTTATTTTGAGACACCCTATATATGTAGGGAATGAATATTTGGTGAATTTTTACAGGTACGAATCAGCACATCTGGCTGTGCAGACGACGTACCTGCACATTTTTTAACCCTCCGTTGACACACTGGGTCATCTTCAACCCGATGAAATTTTGGTAAAATGCTTGTCCAAAAATTTTCAATTTTTTAAAATGATTAAATTTGACAATTTGCGAATTTTATCTATGCAGACATATTAAGAAATGTTTGAAGTGTATCTCTGATCTTTTTCAACAAAAACCGGCGAAAGTGTTGTTAATTGCAGGCGGGTGAAGTGCTACCCGGATCAAATTGACCCAAAGTGTTAAAATCGTGATCAAATATAAGTGTGTCAACGAAAGGATTAAAGAATCGTTGATTGCGGAAACGGGATTATCTTTGGAATCACCTTTGAATGAATATTCTTACTCTCATCCAAAGGTCATTTTAAAGACATGGGGGATTGATTGGGTTTGGTCTATGTATCACATAAATGGGATGTTCCGAGTCAACTCGTCCAGAGCCCATCGCCCTTACGCCGGCGAACTTATTTGTTCGTTTATTCGTGAATATTTTACGCACCTCTAAAGTTCTCACTTTTCGAATTCTATACTTGGCATCAACTATTTCCTGAATTCGGAAGCTTGCGGGTTTTCGCGTATTATCCGTTTCTAATTGAACACTCTCCCATCACTGCCTAGCCGCACTTCGCTAACCTAACCTAACTGCCGTTGCGTCCTCAGCCGCCTTGAGGGATAGGCTACCGTGAAAATTCGAAAAAATCGATAGGCTCTTCAGGCAACTTGAAGAGTGATGCAGGAATCGCCGATCAACGGTAAACTTATGATTACAACGATAGAACTGCTGGGAAAACTTTAAACGAGTTTTTCTCGGAATTATATTTTTCCAAACGATGTACACGATTTCTCGACATCTAATGAACGAATTAAGGATGTTGAGCCCCAAATCGCAAATGATGATAAAATTCTGAAAATTTCGTATGTTTTTGTATGAAGTATTTCAGAGGTCGTGTAAAAAGTTCACAACAATTAGGAAGCTCGTTATTGAACAATTAACATTCACAAATTAAGGATGTTGAGTCCCAAATCGCAAATGATAATAAAATTCTGAAAACTTGGTATGTTTTTGTATGAAGTATTTCAGAGGTCGTGTAAAAATTTCACGACAATTAGGAAGCTCGTTATTGAACAATTAACATTCACAAATTAAATGTTGTCTCATGGAAACTGATGTAACTTTGCAATAAGTTTTTTTTTTTGACCTCTCAATTTTGTAATATCTACAATATACTGAAAGCAATGGAAACAAAACGAAGTTTATTGATAAATTTTTTTCAATTTCTTTTAAAAATTGCTCTTAACAAAGTGTTAATTTTTTAATAACGAGCTTCCTAATCGTCGTGAAATTTTAACACGACCTCTTAAACACTTCATACAAAAACATACCAAATTTTCAGAACTTTCTTATCATTTTTCATTTCAACCCTTAAGGAGGTTGAAGTAATGATGATAGAATTCTGGAAATTGGGTATGTTTTTACATGAAGTATTCAGGAGGTCGTGTAAAAATTTCATGACGATTAAGAAGTTATTTATTGAACAATTAACATTAACATGTTTCATAGGGACTCAACATCCTTAAATGATGTCTTATGGAAACTGATGTAACTTTGCAATAAGTTTTTTTTTTTGACCTCTCAATTTTGTAATATCTACAATATACTGAAAGCAACGGAAACAAAACGAAGTTTATTGATAATTTTTTTAAAATTTCTTTTAAAAATTGTTCTTAACAAAATGTTAATTTTTTAATAACGAGGCTCCTAATCGTCGTGAAATTTTAACACGACCTCTTAAATACTTCATACAGGAACATACCAAATTTTCAGAACTTTTTAATTATTTTTTATTTCAACCCCTAAGGAGGTTGAAGTAATGATGATAGAATTCGGAAAGTTTGGTATGTTTTTACATGAAGTATTCGGAAGGTCGTGTGAAAATTTCATGACGATTAAGAAGCTATTTATTGAACAATTAACATTAACATGTTTCATAGGGACTCAACATCCTTAACATGAAATTTGGTACACTTATTCAGTGTCATAGTGGTTTAGTTTCAAACGACGTTTTTCTTCTTAACATTTACGTTTTTTCATCATTAATCAACAATAATGATTCCATTTTTCCGCGAAAATTCGAAAAAAAAGATTCAAAATTTTCTTTCCTATGATTGAAACACGGTAACTAAAAAAGTTCCGTCAAATCTTATCCGATATTGTCTGTTTGAAAAACAAACTCGTTTTTTTTTGTTTCGGGTCAACCGGTTGGCCAAAATCAAGTAGACCGTTGAACCCCTCGCGTTTCGAGGTCCTCCACATATCGTTCATAACTTCTTTAATTATTAATATATTTGAATGAATTTTGGTACACAACTTCAATGTACATACAAATAAATGTCGAAATGATTTTTCCACCATTTTAATTGCGCCTCAAAAATTTATTTTAAAAAATAGCTCTCATTTTGGGGTCGTCACAGTAGACTAGCCCCTTAAGCTACACTATACCGCATTTACGGAGGGTACGTGAAAAGTGTGGCAAACCCGTAGGCCATCGACGGCCCCGCATTCTTTCGATTCTCAGGTGCACATACTTTTTTACTCAAGTATCTATACCAAGGTCTCATAAGTATTGGCCTTCCGCTGACTGGTTGATGCGCCAGCCGGTGTATGGCTGAGCGGTCATCGCTCCGAGTATCGGCTATGCGCAACCGGTCAGTAATTTATAATCTCATACTTTTCTTTCTCATTTCGGGACGATTGTGCGATCGCCTGAAAAACCGTGTGAATAAAATTCAATAAAATTCAAGCGTTACCGCGGAAACTTAACTTTCATTGTATTCCAACTATGCGAATTTTAGTCTCATAATATCTGATAATAAAAAATGGATAATAAAATAATAAGAATAATGGATATTACTAAAAAGAATAATGAAAAAAATAAAATAAAAATGAAACAATAAAAAAATAATGAAAAAAATTAACAACAATGAACTGAATAAACAATAATGAATTGAATAATTTTAAAACAACCCTCCTAGACGTACATATATTATGAGACTGAAGTTCACATCGTTGGAATACAATGAAAGTTAACTTTTCCAAAACACTTGAATTTTTTTGCAAAGATTTTACCGACCAAAATTTCTCGAATCTTTTTAAGATACTTATTTAGAGATTGACAGCATTAGTCTGCTAAAAAAACATTTCAACGAAGAATACCAATCAGGAAATGAGGACACGAAAGAAACTTTCGTTGCGTTCCAACGATGCAAACTTCAACACCATACGGATATTACAGTCACAGTTTTGTTTTTGCCGTTTTTTTTTCCTCAAGCAACATCGTGCCATCAACGGTGGTGAGAAGAGCGAAAAAAATGGTCGCGACCGTTTCTACGATTTTCCGTACGACTGTTTTGATGGGTCAAAAAAACTAGCGGATCACTGGCCTCCCAAGCGATTGCAGTAGCCTACGAAACCTCGTTCCAAGCTCGCATTTATTCACGAATTTCAGGAGCGACGATACACACGGTATTAGACCGATGCAAAGAATAAATAAAGCGGCTCTCGGGAACTAGGAAGAAAGTTTTCCAACAATACTTTCTCTCTCTCTCTCTCTCTCTCTCTCTCTCTCTCTCTCTCTCTCTCTCTCTCTCTCTCTCTCTCTCTCTCTCTCTCTCTCTCTCTCCCCTCTCTCGCTCTCGGCGCTGAAAGAAATGTGCACGGTAAAAAACGACTCTCGCAAAAGTTCGGTGAACAAAAAAAATACCAAACTAAATCCTTGAGTCGGAAGGTTGTTGATCAGCGGAATATCGAAATGCCGTATAGTCTCTCGCGGCATAGAAAAACGAGACGTGCGATCGCGACGAAAAAGAAGAGAAGAAAAAAAAAAGACCGGAGTTTCGAACGAGTAAAAAGTTGATGAAGAAAACAAGAAAAAATCAGCGAGAATCTCATCGAAAAGTTCTTTAGAATTATGATTCGAGCTCTTGTCTCTCTCGCACCCGCCCCTCGGTCTCTCTTTGCCAACCCCCACGCCACTCTTGCCAGCGCCCTCGCGTTCGTTCGCCCAACGAGAATGTATTCGTTGAAATTTCGCACGCGGGCTACGTGTAGTAGGCGGATTATAAAAACGGTTTTCGTGAGCATGTGTCTGCGCCCCGGTGGAGTACGAACGGAAAAAGATGAATAACGAAGTCGAGAGAGCGAGAGAGAGGGGGAGAGAGAGACGCAAGAAGGGGAATAAGCAAGGGGACCACCATCGTCGGACGGTATTGATTTTCGAATTGGTTCAAAATTTCCATAATGCAGGGGTAGCGTGCGCGCGCGAGAGAGAGAGAGAGAGAGAGAGAGAGAGAGAGAGAGAGAGAGAGAGAGAGAGAGAGAGAGAGAGAGAGAGAGGGAGAGAGAGAGAGAGAGAGGATGGAAGTAGGAAGATGGCGCGACGGGGGATGGGGGGATGAGTCTGGTTTCGCGAGGAGGATGGAAATGGGTGACGGGACATAGAGACACAGAAGTGAGAGCATCCTCGGAGTGTGATATTTGCGACATGAACCATAACACGCTTGCTCCGGGGCCGCGAACTCCCGTCCGCAGCTCGGCAAAGTTCAACCGCACACTCAAAAGTAACGGAAAATGGTCACGTTGAAGTTTGCGTCGTCGTAATGCAACGAAAGTTCTTTGCTACTTTTTATTTATTTCTTCATTTTTATATTTATGTTTTTCTTATTTTTATATTCATATTTTTTTAGGATTTTTATATTCATATTTTCATCTTTTTTATAATTATGTTTTTATCATTTTTACACTCATATTTTTATCATTTCATATTTACCATATCATATTTATATTTATATCGTGTTTTTTTAAAAATATATCAAGATCGTGGATCTCTAATGGAAATAGGAAAGAAAGATCATTTGGTTGACTGTCGTGCCCTAAATCGGCGAATAAATACGAGCAGTAGAAGAGAAAATTGACTTTCGTTGCATTCCAACTGGGCAAACTTCAACACGATGGAAGAAGTCTGATGCGAAGCCGGACGAACGACCGGACTCTTCTCTGGACGCACCGGTAAACATATACCTTACAACGGAATCGAAGATCGCATCGTTGGAATGCAATGAAAATTGTTCGCAATTTCTCATATTCATTATTATCCAAAATCGTATATTGCAAATTTTTCGTAGATCGCTAAATGAGAATCCTAGAGTGTTTGGGTGATTTTTGTAATTAAAATCTGCCAATGGAAATTTGGAAAATTAAAAACAACAGTATTTTCGTTGCTTTCCAGCGATGAAAACTTCAACGTCACACGTTATATACGTAGCTGCACATGTCCACATACATCGATTGGGGTGTGTTCTCAACCATTTTCTATTTTTTTTTAGTACAGGGGTCTTTCATTTTTTATTACAAATGGAAATAGTTTCCCCTTGCCGCTCGTAAAGTAGAGGCAAAAAATCTTGAAGGGTGCCTCGTTCAACGAGGAGGCAACAATGACGAGGCACCCTTTCGAATTGGTCGTCAGAGCTCTCGCTTTTTGAGCACCATCGCAAAATGATGGTACATTTTTTGGCCGTCGGAAACAAGGATGTTTTTTTACTTGCTCCCTCCCAGGGGAAAAAAATGTTAATCGTGATCGAAAGGTGGGAACAAAAAAAAACATTTTTTTTGGTCTTTCCCTATACGCATATTTTATGATAAATAAATCTCATAAATATTTCATTAAAAAAAACTCTATATATATATTTTCCGATAAATAAAGAGGTAGAAAAATGTATATGAACATAAAAAAGTTCCTCTGCCTTCGGAGCTCCACTTTCTGCTACAATTGACAATAGTTTTCCCTAAGTAAATGCCAGCCTCGACTAACAAACCCTAACAAAACGATATAATTATAGGAAAACCCAAACAAAAGAAAACTAATTTTCCCTGCTTAAGTCCTAGCTTCAACTCAAAAACCTAAACAAAACTGTCTAATTGTATGGAAACCCAAACAAATCCAAACTAGTTTCCCCTGGTTAAATTCCAGCCTCGACTCAAAAACCCAACCAAAACCATCTAATTCAAATACCCAAACAGACTCAAACAATACCCAAATCCAAACTCAAACAAACTCAAACCCAAATAAACCCAAATCAACGCTAACCCAAACCAACCCAAACCCAAACAAAGGTAAATATTTACAAGTGGCACTCCAGCCCCGATCGGCTTCAAATTTTTTTTCACGTGTTCGGGGCTATTCTGCAGTATGAAAATATGTTTTTTTTTTTTAATTATGGGGGAGGGATATTTTATTAAGAAAAAAAATATATTTTCCGAAAATGTTCGATTTTTTAAATACGTTTTCTGTATGTTTGCTCTTATTTGTTTGGGTTTGTTTGTCACCAAACCCGTTTTCTCCATACCTTTAAAAAAAGTAAAAAAAACGCGTCTGGGGGTTGAAATAAGAGTTGAAATTGTCTCCCCCCGACATAAATATTATAAACAAAGTGCCATGAAGTACATCGACTTGGTACAAAATGTCTAAAGCCCTTTTCTAGCCGGAGCCCCGATTGTAAATATTTACCCAAACAAATGTGTGTACTGTGAATGAAGTAAGAAACGTGTCCCCTGCTTAAATCCTAGCCTCGACTCAAAAACCAAAACAAAACCATCCAATCGGCTAAAAACCCAAACAAACCCAAACTAGTTTCCCCTGGTTAAATCCCAGCCTCGACTCGAAAACCCAAACAAACCCAACCAAAACAATCTAATTTCAAAACCCAAACAGCGCCCAAATCCAAACTCAAACCCAAACAAACTCAAACCAACTCGAGCCCGAATAAGCCCAAACTCAAACGAATGTGTGTACTGTAAATGTAGTAAGAAACGCGTCGACGACTTTATAATTCCATCCGTATCCTGTCACCGCCTATGTTCCCTTGTTCTCCTCGTCTCTCGTACGTTGGGGCCGTTTCGCGTTTCCTTTTGCCCATATTAGCAACGATGATGTACGCGTAGCCCCACGACGGAGAAGAGCATTGTTGACTACATTCTGCCCTAGTAGTCACATACCAACGCACATACGCATACACGCACGTAAATGTGTACAAAACTTGCCCTCAGTGGTGGCTCTTCCTAGGTCGTGGTGTACTGAACCTATGCGCACCGGCTTTACATCGCAGGCCTCCGAGAGCAACGCACACTTTTCAACTCGACCTGTATCCTGTGTGCTGGCGTGAACGACCGCGAGGGTACGCGTAATACTCACGCTATACGGCGATACAGTAAGCAGAGGGGCAAGAGAGCAGAAGAGGGCGAGAGGGGGGGGGGGGGAGGGGGGGGGGGCACAAAACGTTTCTCTCCCCGTGCATGGAAGACGAGCAGCCGTAGTGCAAAATACTCGATGCATATTAACACACGAGTACACATACTGTGGGAACATACTCGGAGACGATTCTGTTCCGTGTCCTCGAATTCCTTATGACGTTGAACTTTGTATCGTTGGAAGACAACGATTTGTTCGGTCATTTTTCATTTCTTTGTTTTTATCATTATCCAAAGTCTTTGCTTGATTTGCAAATTATGAGGTCGTAGTTTGCATCGTTGGAATGCAGAGAAAATTATTTTGAATTTCTTTACATTATCATCAAAAGTGGTTTTTGCTCTGCTCTCGAATAGATGGCGTTAGTAGAACTGCGTGCGTTTACGGTGGTAACGCATCTTTAAAATGGAATTGAAGTTCGCGTCGTTGGACTGTTACGAAAATATATTTTTTCTTCGTGTTACCGATTTTTTTTGCACATTTCGGATTACGACGATGAGTGAGACATTTTCGAGGATGCCTATAGACAATCTATAACAAGGACCTGCAAAAAAAGACTTCAGATAATGAAAATTCGTGAGTTTTCGTTGCATTAGGAGTTGAGCACACAACAGTTTGCAGCACACAACGATTGACAGCATTAGGAATGATTTTTTAAAAATAAAGCATCAATTTTCACGAAAAAAACAGCAAGAACTTATTCAACATCCGAATATATTTTGCAGATTTTTTGTAGAATCCTGAAAAATTGTTGCTTGATATTCGTAGCTGAAATCTACCAAAGGAGATTGGGTGGAAAAAAACTTTCGTTCCATTCCAACGGCGCAAACTTCAACGTCACTGCAGATGAATTTAATTTAATTTTCCCCAAGGATTTTCAATACTTTTTCAACGACTTTCGCAGCCCGAATGTGCCAAAAAAAAAGGGGTATACGAGACAAACATATTTTCGTTGCATTCCAACGATGCATAGTTCAATATTGTGAATATGAGGACAATAACCTACTATTAGGACAGTGGGCCCCTAAGTCACCTTGAAAATCACTTTTCTTCTGTCCAATAATAAGCACCGTCTAATAATCGTCTGTCAAAAAAAATATAATTATTCCATCAACGGTGAATTCTCGTGCCTACTCGTTGCGTGAAAATAGTCGTACACGTGCACGGAGAAAACAGGGGCCTCGAACTTTAGAATTAAGACTATGCTTCTAAAAAAAATATGAAATATCAAAAAGTATTGAATGGAAGATAAAAATTGTAATTATGGTATAGTAATAATGAAGAAATTTAAATTTTAACCTACGATACGGCACGTCAACTGATACAAATAATACATTTTATTCGGGATATTGTGATTTTTTGTAGTATTCGAAAAATATTTTCCCCACTCGATTGTAACGATTAGTTTCCAGTATTCTACAAAGGTACGGTATAAAGAGTCACATTTCACTAATAACTTCGTAATATTTTTCGCTATACGTCGAAGATTTATGCTATGCGTATAGTGAAATCTATACATACACGAAGATTCATGCTATACGTATAGTAAAATCCATATGAAAATATAGCGTGTACCAAAGGTTGGTATTTTACAAAGCACGCATTATTTTTACTATGCAACATATAGGACTCGCGTCTACGCGAGAATAGTTTCAAATGTAATATTCACGCATCATTTTTACTATACGATGTGAGAATCATTTTTACGCTTCTATAACAACAAGTCTTGGAATTCCGAACTGGCAGTAAACTGCTATACGTTTCTAGCACTGAGTATTAGAATTCTGGCAACCGGTGTTAGAATTTGAGGCCGTATTTTTCTCCGTGTGCGTATCGACCAGAGCACAATAGAGCGAGAGCCGATGGAATAAAAGTTGGACGGTCTCGTGGTCATTTTTGGGGAATTGTCGGCGAAGGGATCGAAGCGAAGTCCCTCGAATTGAAAAATATCGCGAAACAAGAGGAGTAGGAGTATCGAAGGTCTGGCACGAGGTGAGAGGGATCGAGACGGTAGCGGTGAGAATAGCAAGATCGAGAAAGAGCTGCGAGAGAGAGAGAGAGAGAGAGAGAGAGAGAGAGAGAGAGGACAGAAGGATAGGGGGAAATGAAGCAAAAGAGAAGAGAAGAAAGTGAAGATTCGGCCAAGATTCTTCTCGAGTCGTCTGCGCTGCTCTCGCGCTTGCGATTCCCGCAAGAGCCAACTACGTATTCGCAACAGCCTTCGAGTGGAGGGGTTGAAGGAGGATCGGGATTGAAAAAAGAACCGACGACGAAAAAAGAAGGGAAAAATAAAACAGCGAAAAAAAAAGAAGAGTAGAATTCGAGGAAGACGCGAAAACGGGGATGTGATATCGAAGGAATTAAGAAAGCGAGGAAGACTCGACGGCGTGCGGTAGAGACAGGGAGAAAAAGAGAAAAAGAGAGACAGACAGAGAGAGAGAGAGAGAGAGAAAGAGGGAGGGAGGGGGAGGGAGAGAGAAAGAACGGAGGGAGAAAAAGTGCAGTCCTCGTCATCCATCGACCGCGATTAAAAAGCTTTTCGAGCCTGCGGAATTCGCTCAGGGTTTCGCAGGTGTGCGCGAGTGGTCCTCGTGTGATCGTCTCGATCGTCGATTATTCACAGATTCGAGAGACGAGCGAGTTAAAACTTTTTTCCCCTCCTTTTTTTTCCAACAAAATCATCCTTTACGATTACTCCGGTATCTTTCTCCGTAATAATATCAGCGTTGAAGTTTACATCGGGATGCAGCGAAAATTCGATTTTTGCATTTGTTCACTTTTACCATAATCCAAAGCCACGATCGACCATCAACCATCGTTTCTTCCTGATTCCGGTTGCAGAATACCGATACTTATCGAGAAAAAAAAGCGACAAAGTTCGGGTCATTTCCGTATAGCTTTGGAGCCGAGCAAATGTTTTGACAATCTGCGAAAATGGGTTATTGTTGAATCCAAACAGGGCCGAGTCCATCATTGGAGCGGCGTGTTTCCGAGTGGGAAACGCGTCGACGACACAACGGAAGATTGCCGAACGCGTGGGTGGTGGTCAGGCTGTGGAGACGTCACAAGGTCGCTGCTCAACCAACCATTAAGGTCTAACCCTCACGAAAATAATATTCCGAGCCCCTAATTGCGGCTATAAATTGGCGCAATCCTTGTAGAACGGAGAGCCAGAAGGAGTAAGAAAAAAAGAGAGAGAGAGGGGTATAAAGGAGCCCGGGAAAAAGGGTGGATAAAATTAGAAAACACAAAGCCCGTTTCGTAAAATCAATATTCGGTACGATCAACTGCGGAACATTTTCAGAAAGCAAATAACGTTTGACGCAAAAACGACCGTCTCAAATATTCGTATAAAAACCCCCAGTGCCTGGAAGAGGCGGAGGGAGGAGAGACAGAGAGCCAAGAATCGGTGTACAGAAAAAGAGATGGATCGAAGCCAGGAAAGGTGAAATAAGGGAGTTGGGTGAAAAAAAAACCAAAAAGCATATACAGCTCGTGGTTCTGTGCAGTCGCGGGATATCGTGAGCGAGAAAGAGAGAGAGAGAGAGAGAGAGAGAGAGAGAGAGAGAGAGAGAGGGGGGGAAGCAATGGCCCGCCTCGGCCAAACGGCATGCAGAGGTATTGTACATTTTTTCGAAATACAAAAGTTATGAAATATCGTTCGAGCGTCTCGTTCCTCCCCCGCCGTTCCTCGAGCCGCGGTCTCTCTCAAACGAAACTTTTAATGCGAGTCTGGACCGTATATATACGGATAGGTCCGCGACTCCACACAACGAACTGGCCCCCTGCCCTCTGCCGCGCTCTCTGCTACGGCGGGCCATGCCTCTTTCACACATAGACACACGGCAGCCTTCTACCCTCTCACACCTATCGACTATTCGCATATGTCTATGTGCGCGCGCGCGCGTGTGTGTGTATTTGTGTGTGTTTGAGATTTAGTCGTATATGCAATGCACGACGGCAGTACATATTCTCCGGCTGTGCACTACAACGTTAGCTCCGAGGCTTGGACGCCGTATAACTTTTTTATTAAAAAACTTTTTCGAAATAATAAAAATTATGCTTCTACTCATTTTGTCGGGGGGTTTTTTTTTTCTGTTCTCGAAAGTGCATCTAAACTCAGGAGTACACGATGCGAGCCGTGCTTGCGCTCGACCAACGTAACTGCGTTTATGTACGTGTGAATATATAAATATAGTGTTAGTTTATAATGACGTTGAAGCTTGTATCGTTGGAATGCAACGAAAATTAATTCTTCTTCGCTGCTTCATTTTTTTGGCCGATTCAAGCTGTGAAAATTGATCGAACGTTTTCACGGATTCGTATTAGGGTAACCTCAATTCGTGAAAAAAAGGCTTCGGATAACGATGAAAAACGAAGAAATGAAAAAGGAACGGAGAATTGCTGCATTCCAACGATGCGAACTCTCATGAAAGACAGCACGACGTCTGGAGTAGGGTTTTGGGTAATGAGCTAGTGAATTACGATCACGATGAATAAACATGACGAAGATCGTATTTTAAAAAAAACGATGGTACGTCGTTGGATTTCAATGGCAATTTTTTTTCTCCTGTTCCCGTATTTTTTTTTGCTCTTTCAGGCTACGAAAGTCACTGAAACATTATTGAGAATGTTTACTCAAAATTTATAACCAAGAGCTGCAAAACGGAAGATTTTAAACAATAATAAAAATGAAGAAATAAAGAGTTTTCGTTGCATCGTCGAAATGCAATGAAATTTCATATTCATGAATTTCTTTCATTTCTATTGGCCTATGAGAATCTTTCAGCCATTTTTTGTGAAGTTAATTTAGAGACCTAGGATAAAAAACTACAATAAATACATTGCACAATAATGAAAATAAGGGAATTAGAACATAACGTATTGCATTCCAACGTTGCAAACTTCAATACCATATAAAAAACGAATTCATCAAATTATACGAAAGTAAAGATGGCGTATGAGCAAGACTCGCGTCTGAAAATCCTGCAAGTCGTGGTCCGGAAGTAAGTCTACAGTAACTCGTCACGGGGCATTGCCTAGTGTCAAATTATGGGGTGGGGGGAAAAATGTCGAACGATCGATATGCAGATGGGCCGAAATGTCGAATTCGACAATGACGAATGTTCGAATATAGATAGATCAATCTTACTAGAGTCTGTGAAGTCGTAAATAACCATTACGAATATGAACATCTCGGAAGTTGATATATAGCGAAAAAGAAAAATCAGATTTAAGGTAAAAGTCCCAATTATTGAACAGGTCTCAATTATTGAACAGGTCCCAATTATTGAACACTTTCTTGTATTTTTATTATTTCTCATTCACCTGCATGCATTTACTTATTTATAAAAATTTCATTACATATATGGAACTTTTAGCTATCGCAATGTTACCTTACTTGTGCAAAAAAAGCTTTAATTAATGGAAAAAAAAAATTATTTCATCAGCAACGGTGACCCGATTTACGCCTCGTGGTAACTGTTTATCGTTTTTGCTAAGACGCGTCGTTTCATGCGTAAGGGCATAAAAAATTCAAAAACTGTCGCATCTCAAAATGTAAAGGCGTTTCAGGTTCCTCAGAAAATTTCTTACAAATAACAATAAAAAAAAATGTTTTAAATTAATTATTTGTTAAAGAATACGGTGTTCGATCCTTGGGACATAGAAAATGCAGTGTGTCCCAATTATTGAACACTCGAATTCTCCAAGATGGCGTCATTAAACCCATCAAAACATCGAGACAGTTAACGTGTGACAGATCGTGTGAATCGGATTTATTCAAACAAAAACTGTCAGTTCCTGAATAAACTTACCTTTATTCTTTTAATAATAACTCTAAGATCGTCAGATATATTTTTTATTTGTATTTTCGTGCGATAAACATAAAAAGAAAAGTAAAAAGAGAATATATCCTAAATGTAACCGAAAAATACGAATGTAATGTTCAATATTTTTTGCTCTCCGATATTTCAGGGACAAAATTTCAAGAGGGAAAGAGAATTCTCGAGAGTGTTCAATAACTGGGACATGCCTGTTCAATATTAGGGACATAGGCATTTCCAGTGTTCAATAATTGGGACATTTGCATGCTTCACATTGTTATTCTTTTTTTTTCATTTGAAATCATTTAAAAATAATTTAAAGGGTGATTTTTCGAAAGTAAAAATATCAAAGTATCATTTGAACATGAAATCGATGGTTTTTTCTTGATTTTATATTTTTTTCTCACCGAATTCAATTCCCCAGATCCTTAGCTGTTCAATAATTGGGACATTTACTTTAATAAAATATCGAAAAACATAATATCGATGGGCATAACACCAAATAATTCGGGACGATAATTCTCCGAATAAAAAAAATGGCGATGGTTCCATATCCATAATCCATAAACCATTTTCGAGATATTGTTATTTTGTTTTGAAAGTGAGAGGTAGGCAACTTTAAAAACGAATTTTAAAAAGCTGTTGTATGGAATCAAGCATTTTTATTATTTGCACTTTGCAGGCACGGTAATGAAGAATTATCGGCAATAAAATGAAAGTAATTCGCAGACATTTTCGAACTAGGGGTCTAGAACTCTCCTAGTCTAATAATTCCTCGTATTCTGTTGTTGATAATTCTATGTTACCGTGTACTCAAACTACAAATAATAATCTAAAAAAAAGTATGATTCCGTACAATTAAAAAAAAAAAAAATTCATAGTTGCTTCCCCTTCACTTAAGAAAAAGTATATAAATTAAGTACATAAGTAAAGTATATAGATTAAGTATTATTGAAACAACAATATCTAGAAAACGGTTCAATTTTGCATGTAGCATTATTGGGTTATTAGACAGCGGAAACACGCCCTGCAACCCTTTCACGGGATCGTGATCAATAACCAGCAGCCTTGTACATATGTACAGGGTGATTCAGAACTTGAAGTATCTTCTCTGTGCACTGAGAGAAAAGTGTATAGTGTTTACAAAAATCGCGCATGCTAAAAGAGAATATAGTCGAATTCCCTATAGTTTATTGTCACCGCAATGATAATACGGTTAAGACAACTATAAGCGAAAAGTATACGTAAACATGCGACTTTGGTGGCGTGCTCGACTATCTATATTATCCCCGAAAAAACGACTGACTATTGTAAAAATATTAAGTGAATTAACTATATCGATATTGTAAAGTCTTTCACAGTAGTTAATAGTTATTTCAGGGAAACTAGATAAAAAAACACACCACCAAAACGGCATGATTAGATAGACGGTTATAGTTGTGTTAACCATATTATGATTGCGGTAGCAATAAGCTGTATGAATTTTACCATGCCCACTTTTACCATGGGCGTTTTTTTTATATTATAAATACTGTGGACAATTTTCTCAGTGCAAGTTTGTACTATTTATATGGTTTACATTGACACTTGTTGAGTATAAACTGTTACAAGATCTTCCGAAAAGTGACTATACGAACAACATTATGGTAATCTTATAGTGAAGACGTAAATCATTTGAGGAACGTGTCAATAAAGTAGAGACAGCGGTGGTGGCAAGCTATGATCGATATGGATATAATTAGCGCATTCATTTATCAGTTTTTAGAATTCGATATTTCGAAAACTATTGGGTTGCCCCAAAAATACATTTAAGGGGTTACCCCTACTTACGATTTTGGCAAATTGGTTTTTTTATTGCATTTTTTTGAAGTATAAGTATCTGAGAATATGTCCTGAAAATTTCAAGTCGATCCGAACAAAATTGACTGAGATATGAGCGTTGAAAGAGAAGAATCCGTGAATTGAAGAACTGAAATTGGAACTTTAAACGCGTTTTTTCTCAAAATGGCATTTCTGGAGTCGGTGACCAAGATTACTCGAACACTAATGAACCGATCTTCTTGAAATCTTGCAGGCTTATTTAATACATAAAAATGTAGTCTTCAATCGTTCGATTTTTCTTTTTCGAAAAAAATGGCCGTTTTATAGCCAAAAAACGGCCGTTTTTTTCGTTAAAATCGAACCATTAACTTTGACTGTCCGCCATTTTGTGAAAAATGAATATTTTTTATAATCCTTCGATTAAAGACTAGTTTATACTTATATTTGACTAAATCCATCCGCATTTTTTTTTCAGATGATCCACTTCGTCGCAGTGTTGGTCACCGCAAACCGTGTATATAAAAACATTATTTCATTGACGGCCATTTGCCACTAAACAATGTAATATTTTTCAATAAAAAAATTGCTGAAAGTTCCTCAAGATGTGTTCTTTAAGATGGTATATTGATCGATTAAAAAAGTTTTGTAGTTTTCTTTAAAAAAATTCATGAAAAAGGCCTTTTTTTGCGCTACAAGTGGGGGTAACGCGTTAAGCAGTGACATATATTATCAATAAGGCGATCTGTGCAAAATTCCACCTATATCAGAGATGGACAGCTATTCGGAATTGCAGCTGGAATAACTTTTATCCGTCATGCCAAATCTACGATCGAAATAACATGAGTAACCGGTAAACCGGAAATATTTTCTTCGACAGGAATCATATTAGGCGGTCAGGGAATAACAAACCATGATAAACAATCGTACAGGTAGTACATACTCAATGGAATTGAACATGTTTGAATTTATGAAATATTATATACATTCAGTAAACATACCATTCAATATGGTTAAAACCACTATTTTTTTATGGTGTAAGGAAATATCCATTTTATGAAAACCCACGATATTATATTGCATCGACAATCAACGTACGCTTGAAAGATCGTTGGTTGCGGTTGACATATGAGCATAGTTAACACAACTGCTGAAATATCATAAACAGTACGATATTTTTGGCAGTAACCATGACTATAAAATATTATTGTCCCCTCAGGGTAATACAAAATATGGTTGGAATATGGTTGAAGTTACTATACATTTCTCTCTGTGTAGGCATACGGGATGTGTCACTGCAAGCGAAACGCTTCTTTCAAAAATGTCGTGCGACAAAAAATGCCCAAGATATCCGCGTTCAAAGTCCAATAGATGCTCACGTGCGGTACGTGCAAGCCGAATCAAGGCTGGAATTTCAGGCGAGTAAAAGTCCCACGGTTTTCGAGATAAAAATCATCTGCTTTTGGTCTTTCGCATGCCATTTTTACAAAAGATTATATTTTTTGACTCGGTTCAATAAAAAAAATACTCTTGATTATTTGTATGATCTAGAAACGTCTTCTTTTCGACCTTAAATGTTAAGGAAACTTCATGAAAAAAAATCCTATGGGGGAATCCTCGTACAAACCAATTCGAACATCACTAGATAGCCTGGGGTGTAAAAAAAAATGTACT
>OX632362.1:24675174-24739708 GCA_951751655.1 Ophion costatus | reverse complement strand
ATACACGCCAGATTTTCATCGTATATGCGCGACGACCAAATTTGACAAAAGCCCGATCGAGCTTCTTTTTTTTCTTCAACGGCGCAGCTAATTTTCAATGGGCCAGTTTTTAGGTGCTCGATAGAAATTTGCAGTTTTAAGGTGCTTGGTAAGGGTTTGCAATTTTTAAGGTGCTTGGTGAAGGTCCACAGCTGGACTGTACGACTGAAGATTCTGGATAATGATAAAAATGAAGAAATACGGGAAGTAAGAATGTTCGTCGTGTAAAAACGCACAAATTTGGGTCGAGAATGATTTTCTTTTTTTTTCTTGCTCACATAAATATTGGACAAAAACAATGGGGTTGAAGTTTGCATCGTTGGAATGCAACGAAAGTACTTTTCTATATTATCCATTTCTTCATTTTTATCATGATCTATAATTTTTTTATGTATATTAAGGCCGTGGATCTCTAATGAAGATAAGAAGATCCATTTGGTTGATTTTCGTGTCCTAAATTGGCGGAAAAAATGGGAGCAATGGAAGAAAAGATAAAACTTTTGTTGCGTTCGAACGACGGGAACTTCAACGTCGTAAAAAACACACGTGACACGTGGATGTTGGTTACGTCAAGGAAAACATCCATAATATTTACTTCGAGATGGTGTCACTCGTTGCATTCGTCATCGTGTTAAATTTTGCATCGTTCGAGGGCAGCGAAAATTCTTCTTTATTTTTCCCCCTCTGTATTTTAATTATTATACCAAATTTTTCTTTGCAGCATTTGGTTACACATTTTTCACAAGAGGGCTCAGAAAAAAAAAATTCAGTGATTTTCGTAGTCCAAATGTGCCAAAAAAAAGTACGACAATACGCATCAAAATATATTTTCGTAGCATTCCAACGATGGAAACTTCAATACCATCATCCGTCACACACGAGGTGAATATTAATTTTTTTTTCTTTTTAATGGAAATACGGGTGATGGATATGCATTTCGTGCGCGGCTCATTAAAGTCGCTGGAATATTCTCGCAAGAAGGGCTATACGGTTATGCATGCATTCACGACATTAGTCATACTTCATAATTGAAGAGGTACAGGGTCGTTCATGGAAAAGAGCTGGTTTTTCGAACAAAAATTGCTCGGGGTTACAAACTGCCGTTGCAAATTTAATAGTCGTGTGTCTATTTTTCTTCTTCACCTTCGCAATTTATTTATCAAGAAATTGTCAGTGAGTTCGGCGATCGAAACTTCCGCCTCGATCGAGTGCGCGAAAAACGAAATTAGTCCCTATTCTCCATGTAGGGAAAACACGCTGTGTTGACGTTTGCTTCATTCGAATTTGATGAGCATTTTTTTTTCTTCCTTAATTTCCTTATTTTTATTATTAAAGCAAGTCTCTTTAATAATATTTATTTTTATATATATAATAATATTTATTTTTATATATATAATAATATATATATGTATAATACTATATATATATATATAATAATATATATAATAATATATATTTAATAATATATATATGTATAATACTATATATATATATATAATAATATATAATAATATATATTTAATAATATTTTTATTATTAAAGCAAGTCTATTCTCATGCCAATTTGTAGCGTGGTTTTTCGAGAGGGCAGTGACCTCAAGATGAGAATTTTTTGCATATTTTCATGATTTTTTTAAGATGAAATTTCTTCCCCATTTTTGAGATTTAGGGTATGCTTTGTCACTACTTTTTTGCCTGTTGCATGATATATATTTTTCAATTGATTGTTGAAAATGGCGGAGGTATGGCACGGTCTACCAAACTGCATTTCCAAAGCTGCTGTGACGTATAGTTAAAAAACTAATTGACCGATTGTGACGAAATTTGGTATGAATATGCCTAACCTTATTGTCTAAACCATGACCGCAAATTCGTTTTAATTAAAAGAAAAGTATTTTTCGATTGCGAAATGTAGTCATTCTTTTCGGAAAATTCAATCTTTTGTTTCAAAGCCTACCATTTCATCGATTTTCAAAATTTCTCGCTTTTCTCATTTCATATTCTGCGTACGAGTGTTAATGAAAGAAAAATCATCGTTGGTTTTTTTTTTTCAAATTAATCCCGCCGCAATTCGTTTATAAAACAATGCCATACCGCCGCCATTTTTAAAGAGCAATCAAAAAAATACCATGTAACAGCCAAACAAAAGTAACAAAAAAAACCCTGTCTCGAAAGTGGCTTTGGACGATAGAAGTCGATCGAACGTTTCACAGGATTCTCTTCGAGGGGGGAGATATCTTTAGGCGAGGAAAAACGTTGTATTTTTCATGATTTTTTTTGAGAAAATATTTATTCGCCATTTTTGAGACTTAGTACCCTAAGTCTCAAAAATCATGAAAATCAGCGATTTTTTCCTCGCCCAAAGCTATCCCCCCCCCCCTCGAAGAGAATCCTGTAAAACGTTCGATCGACTTCTATGGTCCAAATCCGCAAAAAAATATCATCGCAATCCAACAAAATGTATTTCCGTTGTCCCGAACGATGCAAACTTCAACGTCATCAAAAAACTCGGATACCTTTTTTCCCCAAGATCGATAACTAAATCTTTATTATTAGCACCGTATCAATGAAGCCCATCATCCGGAACATCGACTCGCAAAATTGTATGCAAGTGGGTTCCAAAGCTGTAGAAGCTGCGAGGCTGCGACAGACGTACCAAGCACCCGAGAGGTACTACGCGATTTTATTTTCCCTCGCGCATTCCTATGCACGTGTTGCGTATGCCGAACTCGATCGCACGGGTATAAATTTTGTCCGCGCAGTGCAACGCTCCTACACACAACGCCCGTAATTCGCATATGCACACGGTGATTTTTGCATGTAAACACACACGAGGAGTGGTAGGCAGGTCGAGACGCGACGTGTACGGATTCGTACCCGTGCATACTACGTTCGGTTGCATGGACGAGAACGCGCGCGAGAGTGTGAGGTCGAGGGCGTTCGAGCTCGACGACGTCTCGTTTCGCTCGTAGGAGCGCGAGAACTTCCGGTAGAAGGAGATTCGAACGAGAAGTAATGAGTCGGGAATCGAGAGCGGAAAGAGCCCGCGTGAAGAGTCGAACGATCAAGAAAGAGAGAGAGAGAGAGACAGAGAAGGGGGGGGGAGAGACTTGGGCGCCTTCTGTTCGCATATTTGATATGCATTTCATTTACATGTCTATATATGTACATATAAAGCATAAATACTGCACAAAAAGTGGAGACAAAGAAATTTACGTAGGTTCTATTTGTCTCACGAAAAGTCATTAAACTTACTTCGTGAAGCTTCCTTGCATTATGAATGAAAAGAAGCGAATTAAGGGGTTAGGCTACTGTGAAAATGGCGAACATTCGTTCGACGCTTGAAGCAGCACGAATTGGGGAAGAAGGTCCAACATATGGTGCAGGAATGGGGTATTTTGCTCTACGTAAGAAAAATCCTAATGTATGGTATAAATAAGGCAGCTATTGCGACAAGCTTTCGAACAAGGTTGGTTTTTATTTATAAATTTTATAAAAATACAAAAGAAATTTTATAATTAATTTTAATAAATATCGATATCTAATAATATCTGACAAAAATGACTCAAAAATGGGCAAGGAATTTCGGTACCCAAAACTTGCGGAAAATAAATTTGACTCAATGAAAGAAAAATCATTCCACTCCAGCGATGCAAACTTCAATTCCATTCGAAAACAATCCATGCCACTTCTACGATTCTGGCCAGAAGTTTCTCCATTTCTTCTTAAACTCTGTCAGCCCGAAAAATCGATACATTTATTTATGAATTTTAATGAAGCAAGCGTGTATCGAATTATTGTAATCAATGCCAAAGGCACGCACTTGCATACACGAAATGTTCAAAATCATCAGCGTTTTTTTTTCTTCTCTTTATTATCGAAAATTGTGAATATGAAAGTAAGAAGAGGAGCTAAGATTTTTTTCGTAGCTGAGATTGTGTTCTCAGGTGCCACAGGTGCTGATCCGTGAGAAGCGGGGAACACCGCGTATATGCGTGCATTCGCCACGGTCGTCGTGATTAAGACACACGAGGTGCAACGCTCAACAACGCGGATAATTCTAGAAGGACCGTGGCGAGTGTATCGCGTGAAGGAAAGCAATTTTCACGACTTTTCATTTGCGTGTCCAGAGAGCAAAAAGAGAAAGAGAGAGGGGGGGGGAGGCTGTGAAACATTCGAAGTAGCACAATTGGAATGTTCATTACATACGTTCATACGTCAATAGGAATCATTATTCCATACGTCAATCGTGTTTCAATATGTTTTTAGAAGATTGAGATTCGATTGCGAATGTGTTATTTTATCAAAGTAATCTCGTCGCATTCTCCGAGGATGGACCATCGTTGAACTGCAGTCTGAATTTCGATGACAAAGTTTTTATCGTGGGAATGCAAGAAAAATGAATTTTCGTTTGTTTCTTAAATTTCCTTGGTAAATTCGGGCTACGGAAAGCACGCGATCTTTTTCGAGAATGCTTATTTAGCGGTCTACAAAAATTGACAACGCATCGGTAAAATATGATTTTGTATAATAACGAAAATAAGAAACTGAAAAGAACTTTCGTTGCATACCAACGATGCAAACGGGAACCTCGTGAATTTCCCATCGTTGGCCTATTCGTAAAGAACCGATTATTGTTCAACGATCGATAAAAAATTTGGCCCCCAAAAATCATAAAATCGTACCTTTGTGAAGCAAATATTGCTATTATTACACATTTATCGAAGTCAGATTAGATATGAGGGCGAATGAAAAAATGTTTTGCACTCGTGTCTGATCCACATGGAAGAATATCCGCCAATTAAAGTACGTGATTCGACGACACGAAAAAAGAATATAGCACACCCGACAGGTGTGTCAAAATATTCATGGGCATTGTCCCTCACAAATTACCACGTCACTACGAAACCCGCAATTCCGACATGGTATTCAAGCCTGCATCGTCGGTACTCAACGAAAATTCATTTTTTTCTCTTACTGCCTTTTTTACCGTATTTAGGCTACAAAAATTACTCAAACATTATGCTGATGACGCTTGCATTTGTGGAACGCAATGTAAATTCCGGATTTTTTTATCTACTCATTTTCATTATTATCTAAAATCTTTTTTCGCAGTTTTCGGTTATAAATGTTTAAAGGGGGATCGTCTTTTTTTTCGCAAAATTTACCGCTTTTTGGGAATTTTTTTGTGAAGAAAGTATACAACGGAAAACTTGTGAAACTTGGCATATAGTTTTATTGATCTGTTTACTACATACAAAAAAATTTTCAAACAATTTCATCAAAAAATCCGCCTCCCACCCCCCTCGACGCGCGATGGTCCTTTTCTGATGGTGTGCACGATTTCTCAAAAACTATTCAACCGATTGCCTTCAAATTTGGACAGAATGCTCAGCTGACATCCTTTTATCGTTTGATGAACCAAAAAAGCAATACGTTTAATAGTTTTTTATTTATAACAAAAAATCGATCAATTTTTTTCGAAAAATCGATACTTCAAGTTCAAAACGTCACCAAATCGTCAATTTTTTTTTTCCCTTCATCGAACGATAGCTATATGTGTCTAAAGTAAAATGCTTTTTGGGTTTTTGTGGCAAGATGAACGTGAAGGCTGTAATCGTGCACACCATAAAAAAAGGACCATCGCGCGTCGAGGGGGGTGGGAGGCGGATTTTTTGATGAAATTGTTTAAAAATTTTTTTGTATGTAGTAAACAGATCAATAAAACTATATGCCAAGTTTCACAAGTTTTCCGTGGTATACTTTCTTCACAAAAAAATTCCCAAAAAGCGGTAAATTTTGCGAAAAAAAAAGGCAATCCCCCCTTAATAATCCTTCTTAAAAACGTTTCCTCGACTTCCGCAGCCTAAATGAGCGAAAGAAAAAAATTTCCTCGCACTCCAACTATGCAAATTAATGACGTTGTAGTTTGCCCCGTCGAAATGCAACAAAAATCATTTATATTCAATAACTAATTGTTTTTCACCAATTTAGTTTGTTACTAGAAATTCACGACCTGGATTTAAAAAAAAGCCTCATATGCAATGATGAAGATGGAGAAACAACAACAACAAAAAAGTAAATCGCTGAATTCGAACGATGCAAACTTCAACGTCGCGTAAATGTCGATACCATTAAACACTTCAGACAATCAGAAATTTATAACAAAAAGCTGCAACACAAAAAATTGTTAGATACTAATAAAAGCAAAGAAATAAAAAACCGAATACTTTTTCGTTGCGTTCCAACGGATGCAGGCTGCAATACCATCAATTCCACTTAGGTTATGGGAACCAGAGTTTGATTCTCACAGCCCGCGGGCTTCCAGATAATAAGAGAATAATAATCATCATACGAGTAACGAACCATCGATAGCTTCGCTTCGATAAACTGTCTATCAAATAGAAATCGAGTGACATCCGCTTCCATACTCTATGACACGGTTATTACCACCAATATATATATATATATATATATATATATATATATATATATATATATATATATATATATATATATAGACAGAAATATATACGAATACATATGCAGAGCTACCGCACATATATTGTTTCTCCAAGCCGATACAAATGTACTCAGTCATTAGAGAGATCGACCTACATACTCCTCGATCTCACGTGCACATGTGCCTCTAGCAAAAAGAAATGGAACGAGAAGGAAAAGATGACGAAAACGCACAGATATTTATCCACATTGGTAACAGCTAACAAGAGTGAGAGTGAGAGAGAGAGAGAGAGAGAGAGAGAGAGAGAGAGAGAGAGAGAGAGAGAGAGAGAGAGAGAGAGAGAGAGAGAGAGAGAGTGAGAGACAGAGAGAGAGAGAGAGAGAGAGAGAATCTCGATATCTCTCGTGCATATTCATCAGTATGTACACACAGTGAGGTGTCGCGGTAGAAAGAAGAGCGAAGTACACACGAGCGACTCGACGACATTCTCTCTTCGCGACGCTCGATTGCCCCGCGTTTGTGACGTAGGAAATCCGAGGGGCGCGTGTGACGTTACGGGCGAACGCAACAAATGTACGCGTAGCGTAGGTTACAAATCCACACACGTGTGCATGTAAGAAAATACAACTACTGTGTCCATATCACATGTGTATGTATATCGACACGCTATTTCTTTCGATTTCTCTCTCGCTCGTTCTCTCCTTCTCCGATACTCGTTCTCCCCCCCGCCCCGCCCCCTCGGCGGCACGGCGTCACGCCGCCGCACCAGCGCTAGTCCGCCCGCCAGGTTTCGGGCGGCGATTGTACACATTCGCAGTTGTCAGCCAACGAGAGACACGTTTCGAGTCGTGCCGCTGCGCGATAACTTTTTCTCTCTTACTCGTTTTCTCTCGTGCTCGGTCTTTTACTATGCCGATATGCTTTGCGCGGATGGATGAATACGAGAGACTGACGCGTTTAGCGGCGGCGGCAGCCGCAGCAGCAGCAGCAACAGCGGGCTCGAATAATCGTATACAGGATACACGCACGCACGCACACAGGGAAAGCTTACTACGAGCCGGTCCCATTCAAGCAACGAGCGCGCGCGCGCGCGACACGCCGACACGCGCCCGCCCGCGTGTTCGTTACTTAAGGATGTTGAGTCCCAAATCGCAAATGATGATAAAATTCGGAAAATTTGGTATGTTTTTGTATGAAGTATTTCGGAGGTCGTGTAAAAATGTCACGACAATTAGGAAGCTCGTTATTGAACAATTAACATTCACAATTTAACAAATTTTTGACCTCTCCATTTTATAATATCTACAATATACTGAAAGCAACGGAAACAAAACGAAGTTTATTGATAAATTTTTTTTTATTTCTTTTAAAAATTGTTCTTAACAAAATGTTAATTTTTTAATAACGAGCTTCCTAATCGTCGTGAAATTTTAACACGACCGCTTAAATACTTCATACAAAAACATACCAAATTTTCAGAATTTTCTTATCATTTTTTATTTCAACCCTTAAGGAAGTTGAAGTAATGATGATAGAATTCTGAAAATTTGGTATGTTTTTACATGAAGTATTCAGGAGGTCGTGTAAAAATTTCATGACGATTGAGGGGTTACCCCCACTTGCGATTGTGAAAAAATCGATTTTTTTTATTGCATTTTTTTTGAAGTATAAGTATCTGACAATATGTCCTGAAAATTTCAAGTCGATCCGAACAAAATTGACTGAGATATGAGCGTCGAAAGAGACGAATCCGTGAATTGAAGAACTGAAATTGAAACTTTAAACGCGTTTTTCTCAAAATCGCATTTCTGAAGTCGGTGACCAAGATTACTCGAACACTAATGAACCGATATTCTTGAAATTTTGCAGGCTTATTTAATACATAAAAATGTAGTCTTTAATCGTTCGATTTTTTTTTTCGAAAAAAAATGGCCGTTTTATATCCAAAAAACGGCCGTTTTTTTTCGTTAAAATCGAACCATTAACTTTGACTGTCCGCCATTTTGTGAAAAATGAATATTTTTTAAAATCCTTCGATTAAAGACTAGTTTATACTTATATTTGACTAAATCCATCCGCAATTTTTTTTTCAGATGATCCACTTCGCCGCAATGTTGGTCACCGCAAACCGTGTATATAAAAACATTATTTCATTGACGGCCATTTGCCACTAAACAATGTAATATTTTTCAATAAAAAAATGACTGAAAGTTCTTCAAGATGTGTTCTTTAAGATGGTATATTGATCGATTAAAAAAGTTTTGTAGTTTTCTTTAAAAAAAATCATGAAAAAGGCCTTTTTTTGCGCTACAAGTGGGGGTAACGCGTTAAGAAGCTATTTATTGAACAATTAACATTAACATGTTTCATAGGGACTCAACATCCTTAAGGGTGTGTGTGTGTGTGTGTGTGTGCGTGTGCGCGCGCGCGCGCGCGTGTGTGTGTGTGTGTGTGTGTGTGTGTGTGTGTGTGTGCGTGTGTGTGTGTGCGTGCGTGCGCGCGCGTGTGTGTGCGTGTGTAATACGAATAGTCACTGAATGCGTTGCGTGCTCACGTACGCTATACGTGATACGTAGGCGTCGCGACCACGCTGCTACAAATGGTGCTTTTTTTGGCTCTTTTCATCTCCGGACGGTACTCATGTGAGGCCACGCATCGCTGGCCGAATAGGTCCGCTACTCTCTTCTCCTTAGTGTCTCAGAGAGATACCTTTCAGCGCGGAAAAAAATTGGCTGATTTTCATGATTTTTCTTTCACGATTTTTTTCACTATTTTTGAAACGTGAGATACGTTTCATCACTACTTTTGGCTGTTACATGGTATTTTTTATTTGCCCATTGGTCTTTAAAAATGGCGGACGTACAGCGCGGTCTTCTAAGCTGCACTTTCAAAACTGGCGTGGCGTACAGCTGAAAAACTAATCCACCGATTCTGATGAAATTTGATATACCAGGTGAAGAAGTATGAAACCGGAATTTTTGTTGTATAAATTACACGTCCGTTGTTTGAAAATGATAAAAACGAATGGAGACGGCTTTCTGCGTCGCATTCTTATATGTTTTCGTCGCTTATATGTTTTTCAAGTGTCATTATTTTTGTATTTTTGGCATCATTTTTCATAACAAGAAAAAAATAACTTGCCGTTTGTTTATAATATCTTATACAGGGTGTTAGGAAGGTCGACGCAAAGCCTTAAGGGGGTGATAGGTCACCTAGTCAGGAACATATCTAACCTAGGTCACCTCAGTCCAAAGTCAAAGGATCCCGAGGTATCGTGTCACGTATGATTTTTGGAAAATTTCCCAAAATTAGGTGCTAACTCGTTTACCTCTTATGTTAATATCTTTTTTAAAATAGCATTGACATAAGAGGCATTTCAATTCTTTCACAAGTTTTTGATTATTCACCACGTCCCATTTAGTTACGTGTGCGGATACAGATGATTGTAATGGTGTTTGTCAATTGAATACACATTACGCTAAGACGCAAATAAGTTTTTAGTTACCAATTATTGTCTGTTTGAACGTGATGAACGAGTCAGTGCCGAATTTTTGGAAATTTTCCAAAAATCATATTTACCATGATAACTCGAAATCCTTAGGCTTTGGACTAAGGTAACCTAGGTTAGATATGGGCCTAACGAGGTGATCTGTCACCCCCTGCATATACATCATTACAGGTTATAAATATATATATACATAAATATACAAACATATTCATAAAATGTATATACACACGAACGAATATTACTAAGTGTGTGTGTATGTGTACGAAATACCAATCGAAAGTTTTCCATCACTTTGGATAATTGCAAAAGTATATTAGAATAATATAAATTCATATTACTTCTTATTTTACAAAGATACGAAATACGAATTACATTATACTAATATAATTTCGCAATTATTCAAAGTGATGGAAAATTTCGCAATTATCCAAAGTGATCAAAATATTTTGATCGTCAGTGCATATATATATATATATTTTTTAAATATGTATATCCAGGTGTCAATAGTATCGTGCCATATGTGCATGGAGAACCGTGGCCCGAGGGTGCTCGTGTACGTACACAGGTATACGACGATCCACAACCTGACCTACGCATACGGCGACTCACGAGATCCGAGTCTCGCTCTCGCCATGCGGCTGCCGTGTTTACACTCTATTACCATTCCACTATACACGTTATACGCATATATCTACATTCGCCACACGCTACCTTCGCCAAGAAACCCGGCTGAATTTTGGTGCTTCCAAGGTTGTTGAACCAGCGACCGATAATCGAGAGTGAATGGATCCTTGATTCTTTGCTTACATTCAAACGAATGTAAAAGAGCAGTATCAAAATGGAACGTTCCGCAGGACTGACGACTTCCGGATCGTTTGGTTTTTTGTTTCGTCGCTCACCGGATCGCTCTATCTCGTCGAATTTGAGGCGAAAATTAAGTTGAAAAATTGGCTGACTACAGTGGCAAACGAAACGTTCGATTATTTGGGAGGCTAGATAATTTTTGAATCATGCACGCGAAGGGACGAAGTTTCGAAAAATCGACGAGACATTTGGTACAAGAATACAGGGCGAAGTGTCTTAGTCCATTGGTTTAACTAAAAAAAAAGTGGCCTGCAAAAGTTTCATCTCGTGTACAGTGAAAAAATGCCCCCAGCCCATTTTCTCACAGATACAAACAATATATATATATATATTATTTGCTCAGTTTTGAGTTCTATTTTTCCTTTTTCTCACCATCCAATTATCTGTAAAAAAAAAATTGTCGAGAAGGTGCGAGTGGTTAAAAAGCATTTAGAGGTTGCTCCCAAAAATTCAAATTTTCATAAAAAAATCGATTTTACTTCGTCCACTTCGCACCCATGAATTTTACGCTTTATAATGTTTAAATTAACCTCGCGAAATCTCTAGCCGGCCGATAAATACTTAATGCTCGCTCGAGGTTCTCGAAATTCAGAATTTCCGCCATAAAATAAATCTCGCACGGACTATAAATCTTGTAGCATAAAAACAAAATAAACAACGAACTGTTACATTTTCCGAACAATTTATTATAATCATTTGTAACAAACACAGATTAGACGATATGTAATATTATGTATTATCGTGTATTATAGGTATTCTTATCTATTTAAAGTCTTCGACAAATTTTGTACAACGATAGTTATACTCGGGTTTGGAAGTCTTTGCCGATGATCCTCGACGACTTGGAGTGAGAATTGTTTCTGTTCCTCGTCAATGATCATGCTACTGTTAACAGACTGAATGAGTGCAACACCGCGTTCAATCTCAAAATTCTGTCTCCGACGAAAAAAGGATTAATTGTTCTGAAAATTTTACAGAGCGTGCAATTTATGAATGAGAAGAGTAAAAAAAAAAAAGTTGGCGAAAATTGGAAATTTTGAAGCTCTTGAGCGACCACTAAATATTCGTTGGCCGGCTACAGCTTTCGCGGGGTGAATAAAAAAATTATAAAGCGTAAAATTCATAGGTGAGAACGGGTCGAAAAAAAAAATCCTCTTTTTTAATGAAAATTTGAATTTTTGGGAAGTTCGAGCGACCTCGAAATATTTTTTTAACGCCGGCAGCTTCCGCGACTTTTTTTTTTCGTCAGAACATAATTCGATGGTGAGAAGAAGGAAAAAAATAGAGCTCAAAATTGCGCCACCCTATTATACATATGTGTGTGGCGTTTTTTCCTAATCCACACACACACACACACACATACACACACACATGCGCGCATGAATCTCCGTACCGTAAAGAGTGCTCCGCGAATCCTCGTGTAAAGTGGTACTGTCACGGAATCAAGTCACAAACACTCGCGACCGGAAGTACGACGGCGTAGGACGCGCACGGGTAGGGTGGGGGGTCAGGGGTGGGGTTGGAGCACGCAGAAGACGACGTTCTCGAGTAACGCGAGTGAATCGTCTCTGGTTCGGATGATCCGGTGGAGTTGCGCTCGTGACCGGCGCAAACCGGAAGCACGACACGTGCGTAACAACGTACGCGCACCGACAATTTCCAAAGTCACTATCGCGAAAAGTACGTCACTGATGTAACTCGAGCGGACAAGCAGCCCGAGTTAGCCGATGCAATTAGCGTGCACCGATTTACAATCGACAAGATGATCGATCGTCGTCATCGTCGATCCATAAACCTGTCTATACCTCCGTACAGTCTCGTACGTCCACGTTGAGTCGCACGGTGGGAGTGGGGTGGGAGGATTTATTCGGCTAAGTTGACGAGGAAGCAGGGTCCCGCGATTACCGCGTAGTGTAGCGCACATAAAAGTTGATCGGACAATTGGGTGTACTCTGGTGGTACAGAGGGCAACGAGATTCTGAGATATGGCGGGGGAGGACAATAATACGGCGGCAGCGATTGGGGGGGGGGGCGGGAGGGGAGGCGTCTACCAGAAACGCACTCTGGTGGGTGAACATAGACACGTTGTAGCACAGAGGGAGCGCACTAGCGAGTATTAAAAAGAGAGGGAGAGAGCGCGAGTGAGACAAAAGAGAGAGAGGTTAACCCGCGCTCTTGTCCACGGTTCGTGCAACTGCTGCTTTAAGCCCGCGACGACGTCGTCGTATTCGTCGTCGTTGGCTCGATTCTCTCGTCGCTTGTGTATTGGCTGCGACCGACGCGCCGCTCTCTCTCTCTCTCTCTCTCTCTACCCCCCCCTCTCTCCTCGGAAATTCTGTTATAGATTAAAAATTTTTACCGGCAAGATATTGATTGTTGCTTTTTATTAATGTAACATTAAAGTGGGAGCCCTCCGTTCGTTGCAGGCCGCCTTCGCCCCTCCCCCCGCGGCGTCACCCCCCCCCCCCCCCCGGAGGCTCGGCCCCGGCACTGTCGCACGGCCGCGCGAGCGAGACGGAAGCGCGGCGCGGTATCTCGGCGGCAAAGGTAGAGGTGGGGGGCAGGGGGCAGCGGCCCGTGAGGCGGCGGGGCAACCCAGAGAAGACGCGGACGAAAGAGGTAACCACGGCAGGGGGGGGGCTGCTGCGCCTCCGAACATATCGGTGTGCTTTCGGCGGCTCTACCGCTTCGGTGCTAGCTGGCGAACGGGGAAGGGGCAAAGGGGGGGGCGGGAAGGGGCATCTAGGAAGAACGAGTCGGAGTTGCCGGGCTTGGTCTCTGAGTCGTCTAGCGGCGCGACGGTAGACGCTACGCTGGTGGGGGAAAAAAGCCTCGTTGTGGCGGGGAGACGCGGCGGGGGGGGGGGGGGGGGGGGGGGTACGCCCGGAAGAAACGAGGCTTGATTCCGAGTGTATGCGTGTGTATCGCGCGCGTGGTTTGAGGAAGGAAGAACGGCTGGAGGGGCCGTAGGCCGAGTCGCACGGGAGAGGGGGCAATTTCATATCTTTCTCACCCTCTCGCGCCATCCCTCTCTTTCTCTCCCTCCCTCTCGGTCTCGCAGTCTCTTCTGGTTGCGCGCACAGACACGCCGCGACTTTTTTCACCACTGCCGGCTAATCCACTGAGGGAGGTAGGAATTCTGAAAAGGAGAACGCGAGAGTAGGGAAGAGAGGGTGAGAGAGAGAGAGAGAGAGAGAGAGAGAGAGAGAGAATCGTATGGCCTCTCTTCGTTGTTTCGCACACACGATTCTCGCTAACGAACGACGCGTGTATGTGCGCCCGAAGAGGCAGATAGATCAAGACTTTCGGATGATGAAGAGACTAAAAGAGAGGGAGAGAGAGAGGAGAGAGAGTGAGATAGAGAGAGAGAGAGAGGGAAGAGAGGCGGGGGGCGCACTCGAGAACGTCGTAAAGGGGGTCGAGAGGGATCGCGTCGTGACGAGAAAGAAGAGAGAGCGTAAAAACGGAGAAACACTCCCTGGTGGCGCGAGAGGAGAAACTATCGAGGGAAGGAGAAGGTTACGAGCTAGAGGGGTACGGTTATAAAAAAGAAAACGTGTGAGAGAGGACACGTGTGTATGTATATAGAGAAGAGCGGAAACGGTGCCGTAAATACGAACATTTTTCGTTATAGCGTCTCGCGAGCCCTGTTTTGACAATCACCCCCACGTTTGCCCCTCCCAACCCCATGTATCCCTTCCCCGCCGCTACTCGTACACAACTAATACCGCCTTGTACATCCTTGGGCTTCGGCACAGCCATGAGTAGTACCCCGATATAAAGCGCCAACTACCAAGTTTTCATAAAGGGGTGTGTAGCCAGAGAGGGGGGGGGGGGTGAAAGTTGAGCGTAGCCCGCTGCCGTTTCCACTAAACTTCTCTGTCCGATTCAACCCCCACTGCACCCTCGCCGGGCTACACACGCTCTATCAGTCTTCGTCTACTTTTTCTTGGCCGTTCTTTCGAGTTTCTTTCGCCTCCGCGTTCCCGGAAAGTCCGTGGCTGTTCCCCGCCTCGACAAAGAATTCCACTGTTTTTCTTGACTACCGCGAGACGGGAGCGGTCCTTCGGGACCCCCCCGCCTCCCGCAACCACCCCGTTACTCCTCCACTATCCTCTTTCGCGAACACTTTTTCGAAAACTCATACCCCACGGAAATGTCCGGGTATCATCGAGATACCCTCGCTCTGCCTGGTCGCCGTCGAAAATTCTTTCGTTTTTGTCTCTAGTACCTACCCGGACGCGCTGAGGATTGGAACTCGAATGCCTCCCGAATTGGCCTTTGGGACAAATTCAGACGACCAATTGTCCCATGCCAATGATTCTTTCATTTTTACTTTCTTTCATGTTTATTGATTTTATTTTCATTTATTTATATACTTGAGATTTTAATGAATATTATTAATATTTTAAAAGGAAATGTCCAATTTTAATGACGTTGAAGATTGCATCGTTGCAATGCAATGATTTGCTTTTTCTTGCTTTTTCCTTTTTCATTTTGATAATTATTCAAAGCTTTTTTTCGCGAATTGAGACGGCGAATCTTTGATAAAAATACGTGAAAACGCTTGACTGATTCTTCCTGGCATAAATCGGCCGCGACAAAATTGAGCGGTTAAAAAGAATTGATTTTTGTTGCATTCCAACGATGCAAACTTGAACGTCATCAATTTTATGTAAATTGTCGTTTCGGCTGAATCATTCTTTTCCACCCATTGTGATATTTTTCTATGCCAAATGGGTTTGTTGTTTCGATGTATGTATTTATGTATATGGTATTCACTGTGTTTACGTATATGGTATTCACAGCGAATGCTGTGAATACCATGAAGGGTAGTATGAAAGGGTGAAGGGTAGTACGAAAGGATAGTATTAACTGATTTTCGTATATAATATCGTATATAATTCGTTATATATTCGTATATAATAATGAAGTAAAAATACATCCCAGTACCAAAAAATTCAAGCCAAATTACCGAACATTAATCGAAAAATGACGACTATCTATTCGTTCGTAACAAGTTATTGAAGTTGTTTTTTTACTACAACGAACTTTCTTCTAGAGTATGCCATTTTCGTAATTGTAAAAATTTCAAAACAGTATCCGGGCATGCGAAATTTTTATCATCATACTAAAGGTACATTTATTGTATCATTCGATTCTGATCATACCAGTAGGCAGAATCACCTACACCGATCGGCCATCCAACAACAGCGTCATTCCGTTTGAATAACAATAACTTCATTGTACATCACAATTTTTTGTCAGAAAACTCAGGAAGACTGGTTTAATTAATACCTAGTTTGCATGAGGTTGAAGCCGAAAAAACATGTCGATTTACAATATTATTTTCTTCATATTTCTTCATTTTTCATTTTAAAAAAGTTATTAATAATCGACATGTTTTTCAGGCCCCAAGCTGACGCGGCCCCGTTGATAAGTAAAAATAGCGGAATGGATAACACCACTCTAGGACTTTGGAAAAATCGTTTTTTTGCTTAAAGAATACTTTGGTTTCATAAAAACTATCTGCAATTGGTCCTGAAGCGAAATTTTCTTTTCAAAGGTTTAATTAACAATTTTGCCGCAGCCTCTCGGAGCGCGCGCTGAGTGCTCCTACAACTTTAAACAAGTTTTTCTCGAAACCACTTTTTTTAAACTCGGAGGACGGATTGCTCGAACACCTTTGCATGGATGGATTTGAAATTTTGCTAGTAACTTCACAGTTGCATTCTCTATGAGAGTACGTTGCCGTTTTTTATTAAATGTAAACGTTTCGTTTTATAAACAATTTACTGCTTATTGTTTTTGGCAAAAAAATCGATTTATTTCTTTGAAAATGCCCCATTTTTTTTTAATTTGATTTTAAACAATCAATTGTTTTAAAGAATTTTAAACAATTTTAAATTTAAATTGTTTAAAATTTAAAAATTTTAATTAAAAAAATTTTAATAAATTTTAAACAATTTTAAACAATTTAAACAAACGTAGTCCCATAGCTAATAATATATAGATTATAATTTTATTGGTTTTCGTTCCAGGTCTTATACTTTACGAGAAAACCGTCCTCCCGTGAAGCTGTTTGTAAAAAGCCACGTTTTTCAAGATGGACCCTATCGCCGCCATTTTATATGAAAATTATAATAACATTTTTTTTTATACTACAATATGTGTTAAATAAACCCTCTCAAAAGAAACCCTATTCCTTTTTTCATACCTCCATAAAGCTAGCAGAGCAAAGTCCTCGAAATGGATTTAATGGTTATCAAAATTTTGTGCTTTTTATGTGCTAATTTTGTGCTCCATTAAAAATTTTTGTGCTCTTATCGTTTAGCGGGAAATTAGAAATCAAAAGTGCTCTGTTTGCTTAACATCAAGCTAGCAGAGCACCTTATGATATTTTGCCATATGTAAGAATCAAATTACGTGATATTTATGTGCTTTTTATGTGCTTTACGAATATCGAACAGCCAAACCTCTATTTTGTTTTTTTCGCCCGATAATGAGAAATCAACAGTGCTCTGTCTGCTTAACATCAAGCTAGCAGAGCACCTAATGATATTTTGCCATATGTAAGAATGAAACCACGTGATATTTATGTGTTTTTTATGTGATTTACGAATATCGAACAGCCAAACCTCTATTTTGATTTTTTTTCGCCCGATTTAGATCGTCAAAAAACCCTCCAATGAGAGCATATACCATTTTTGGTATATTCTGAAAAGAAAATATACCATATTTATGTGCCTTTTATGTGCTCTACGAATATTCAAGAGCCAAACCGCTGGAACGAAAATTACTCCCAAAACCACCCGTCCAAGACCCAAGCTACCCACAAATACGAGTATTGGCTATATTGCGATATCGCAAAATCTAAGTAGTCCACATTTATGTGCTTTTTATGTGCTCTACGAATATCCAAGATCCTACAGGGAAAATAGGGTTGTTTGTTTCCTTATTTTTGATTTTTTTTTCTTTTCAATAAACTCTAAATGAAAAAAATTATCTTGGGCGGGACGATAAGGACCTACGTTTGCGAATTGCAGGTTAACATTTTCTACGCAATCGGTCAGATTGAGTCGAGAAGTCTGTCGATCCTGCGACAACGACGGAAGCAGAGCATTATTTATTTAACAAAGATAACATCGGTGCTCCTACCGGTTCTCGGAGCACAAAGTGCCACAAAATGCCATGATAATCACAAAATCTCCTGAAAATCACGAAATTTCATGAAAATCACCAAGTGTCATGAAAATCAAAAATTGTCATGAAAATCGCAAGATATCACGAAAATCTCACGATTTCATGAGAATAAAAAATTGGGGTTGTTTGGGTTTGTTTGGTCTTGCCTGGGGTTATTTGGTATTGTTTGGGTTTATTTGGTCTTGTTTGGGTATATGTGGTCTTGTTTGGGCCATAACCCAAACAGCCCCAACCAAACCCAACCAAACTCAACCAATCCCAATTAAACCCAATTAAACCCAACCAAGCCCAATTAAACCCAACTAAATCCAACTAAACCCAACTAGACCCAACTAGACCCAACTAGACCCAACTAGACCCAACTAGACCCAACTAGACCCAACTAGACCCAACTAGACCCAACTAGACCCAACTAGACCCAACTAGACCCAACTAGACCCAACTAGACCCAACTAGACCCAACTAGACCCAACTAGACCCAACTAGACCCAACTAGACCCAACTAGACCCAACTAGACCCAACTAGACCCAACTAGACCCAACTAGACCCAACTAGACCCAACTAGACCCAACTAGACCCAACTAGACCCAACTAAACCCAACTAGACCCAACTAGACCCAACTAGACCCAACTAGACCCAACTAGACCCAACTAGACCCAACTAGACCCAACTAGACCCAACTAGACCCAACTAGACCCAACTAGACCCAACTAGACCCAACTAGACCCAACTAGACCCAACTAAACCCAACTAAACCCAACTACACCCAACTAAACCCGACTAAACCCGACTAAACCCGACTAAACCCGACTAAACCCGACTAAACCCGACTAAACCCAACTAAACCCAACTAAACCCAACTAAACCCAACTAAACCCAACTAAACCCAACTAAACCCAACTAAACCCAACTAAACCCAACTAAACCCAACTAAACCCAACTAAACCCAACTAAACCCAACTAAACCCAACTAAACCCAACTAAACCCAACTAAACCCAACTAAACCCAACTAAACCCAACTAAACCCAACTAACCCAACTAAACCCAACTAAACCCAACTAAACCCAACTAAACCCAACTAAACCCAACTAAACCCAACTAAACCCAACTAAACCCAACTAAACCCAACTAAACCCAACTAAACCCAACTAAACCCAACTAAACCCAACTAAACCCAACTAAACCCAACTAAACCCAACTAAACCCAACTAAACCCAACTAAACCCAACTAAACCCAACTAAACCCAACTAAACCCAACTAAACCCAACTAAACCCAACTAAACCCAACTAAACCCAACTAAACCCAACTAAACCCAACTAAACCCAACTAAACCCAACTAAACCCAACTAAACCCAACTAAACCCAACTAAGCCCAACTAAGCCCAACTAAGCCCAACTAAGCCCAACTAAGCCCAACTAAGCCCAACTAAGCCCAACTAAGCCCAACTAAGCCCAACTAAGCCCAACTAAACCCAACTAAACCCAACTAAACCCAATTAAACCCAATTAAACCCAATTAAACCCAATTAAACCCAATTAAACCCAATTAAACCCAATTAAACCCAATTAAACCCAATTAAACCCAATTAAACCCCAACAACCCCGCTTAAACCCAACTAAACCCAAACAGACCCAAACAGACCAAGCAAACCCAACCAAACCCAATTTTTTTTATTTTCATGAAATTATGAGATTTTCGTGACATTTTGAGATTTTCATGACCAAGTGTCATGAAAATCAAAAATTGTCATGAAAATAAAAAATTGTCATGAAAATAGCAAAATAACACGAAAGTCTCATAATTTCATGAAAATAAAAAATTGGGGTTGTTTGGGTTTGTTTGGTCTTGTCTGGGTTTATTTGGTCTTGTTTGGGTCATAACCCAAACAACCCCAACCAAGACCAAACAAACCCAACAAACCCAACAAACCCGACCAAACCCGACCAAACCCGACCAAACCCGACCAAACCCGACCAAACCCGACCAAACCCAATTAAACCCAATTAAACCCAATTAAACCCAATTAAACCCAATTAAACCCAATTAAACCCAATTAAACCCAATTAAACCCAATTAAACCCAATTAAACCCAATTTGTTTGGGCCATAACCCAAATAAACCCAATTTTTTTATTTTCATGAAATTATGAGATTTTCGTGACATTTTGAGATTTTCGTGATATTTTGTGATTTTCATGACAATTTTTTATTTTCATGACACTTGGTGATTTTCATGAAATTTCGTGATTTTCACGAGATTTTGTGATTTTCATGGCATTTTCAAGCACATAAATGTGGACTACTTTGATTTTGCGATATCGAACTATAGCCAATACTTATATTTGCGGGTAGCTTGGGTCTTGGAGGGGTGGTTTTGGGAGTAATTTCCGTTCCAGCGGTTTGGCTCTTGGATATTCGTAGAGCACATAAAAAGCACATAAATATGGTATATTTCCTTTTCAGAATATAAAAAAAATGGTATATGCTCGTATTGGAGGGTTTTTTGAGGATCTAAATCGGGCGAAAAAAAATCAAAATAGATGTTTGGCTGTTCGATATTCGTAAATCACATAAAAAGCACATAAATATCACGTGGTTTCATTCTAACATATGGCAAAATATCATTAGGTGCTCTGCTAGCTTGATGTTAAGCAGACAGAGCACTTTTGATTTCTCATTATCGGGCGAAAAAAACAAAATAGAGGTTTGGCTGTTCGATATTCGTAAAGCACATAAAAAGCACATAAATATCACGTATTTTAATTCTTACATATGGCAAAATATCATTAGGTGCTCTGCTAACTTGATGTTAAGAAGACAGAGCACTTTTGATTTCTCATTTCCCGCTAAACGATAAGAGCACAAAATTTTTTAATGGAGCACAAAATTAGCACATAAAAAGCACAAAATGTTGATAACCATTAAATCCATTTCGGGGACTTTGCTTTGCTAGCTTTATGGAGGTCTTTTTCATGCTCCCAAAATAAATTTCCAAAGTTAGGCCTTGTTTTCTGCCGCTAGAGTGGTGTTGTCCCTTAAGGAAAGGTACGTGAGTAAATTTTTCAAAAAATCGATTTTTTTCTTGTCGTTTGTAATTCAAAGAATATTGTGTATAAATTTCATGTAGGAATTCGCAATATTGAAGAAGTTGTGGGTTATTCTGCGAAAGGCGGCAGAACGTTGAGCGCGCGGTCGGTTGGGTCTGCAGCTGTCGCGCTGGGGCAAATATTGTTCAAATATTGTCAACATTGCTGCCAATATTGCCACATGCGTTTTTAACTGTGGGGCAAAATTCTATCTCCAAGTGATGGATGCCTTGGGAATTCAAGTCGGGAGAAATGCTGACAGGCAATGCGAGATCGAGGATGCGGACCGCATTGCGAAGGCTGAAATTCAAACTCGAAACGCGACCCGTGAAGGGAGAATTCAGCGCGGACAATCGGGAATTGCAACTGACGGAGCAGCGAGTACTTCGGAGGGACCAATGTATGGACCTGGGATTGCTGATTAACGGTAAGGTAAAAATTATCTCTATCCTGCGAGTAATTTTTCGGACAAACTTCGAAACAGCATTGAAGTACACTTTTTGAAAAATCGATTTTAACTTCTGTTTTTTTTTAATGCTTGAAGTACGAAGAATATTGTGTGAACATTTCATGTTGAAATTCCGCAATCGCCAAAATGATACGGAGAATTTACCGAAAGTTCGTGCAGCGGCACAACGGCCGAGCGCGTCATTTCTTTGCCCACTTTTCAAACGCGATTATCTCGAAACATAGTTTTCAAAGTCGGCGCCAGATGTATCTCGAAAACGGCTCGTCCGACTTTGTCCAAAATTGCATACAATATTCTTCGATAGTTTTTCTCGTTCGCCACGTAGGGGTTTTTCATTTGATTGAACGATTGCTTTTTGAAGCAACCAAAATCGTCAGAAATTGCGAACGAAAAACGAATGTTAAATTAAAACGGTCGCAATTCTGTCAAAAATGAAAATTTCAAAAAAATCCTACGAGGCGAGCATCCTTTGTATATCATATTTCAAGAATCCGTTGCGTTTTCACGTTTCAGATCAACCGACTGCCCGAAATCCTTGGCACCACAAGCAATGTCAACGAACAACACGCCTGACGCTGACCACAACAACGGCGCTTCCAGTCACCGAATTTATTTTTTTTTAATTCCTAAACACACCTCAATGTACATATTTTCAAATAAAAAAAAACCTGGATCCAATCGAAATATTCATTTTTGAGATAAAAATTCCCGAAGTTTACCTGTTTTTCTCGCCGTTTATTCAGGTACCTCCCCTTAACAATACTCGTTACCATCGTCACTCTGGCCAGCAATACAGAGTTATATAAATCTATGTATATCAATAAAATAATTATCCTGTACGCACTTTTCGATACACCTGCACGATACAAGGGGAAAAGCGAGTAAGAAAAACAATTCATCTTCCCGGCGCGAGGTCTTCGTTGAAGTGAAGCTACTCCGATGTACCCATGCCGTTCGCCCCAGAATCGCGTAGTACCTTGCCTCGCTCGCTGATATACAGAACGCTTCATTCGTTCGCGTCAACTGTTCACTCCTTGAATTTCCCTACGTGTACCCTCGAAACGATATACAGGGTGTCCTTCAATGAACGAATAATCCTGCAACTATCGATAGGTCAGATCATGTCTTCCTATATGCTGGAATTTCAGTTTAGTAAAAATCCCGGGATGTCCGACATTTAGGATTTTATGTTATTATTTAAAAAATCATCTGCTTTTGGTTTTTCGCGTGTTATTTATACAAATGATATGAATCGACATTTTTACTACATTTTTTACACCCCAGGCTATGAAAGTTTGAATCGCCTTGTATAAAAATTCTGCATAACATCTTTTTTTATAAAGTTTCCTTAACATTCATGGTTAAAAAGAAAACTTTTCTAGACAAAACAAATAACCAAGAGTATTTTTAAGAAAACCGGGTCAAAAAAGGTTATTACTTGTAGAAATGGCATGTGCAAAACCAAAAGCAGATTTTTTCGGTAATCCTTTATATAAGTGACTTTTCCGAAAAATGAGCCTAAAATTTTTTATTGCTATTTTTTTATATATTGGGATATAAATGATATCAAATCGAGGGAAGCTGAAATTCACCCCCCCCCCCCCCCCCCCCTCATAGAAAGTTATGAGGTTTTGGAGTTCGCGGAACACGTGATAAAATAGGCAATTTTTGTGTATTTGGATGCCTATATTGGAGGAGGGTGGGGGGAGGAGGTGTCTAAAAGAAGCCTTCCTGAATACAAACAAACCCAATCCCCTGCGTCATGAGGGGGTTGAGTTTTGTGCTCGTAAAAAAGATGTCAATGAAAACTTTCAGTTTCCCCCGACTGAATATCATAATTTATAAATCAATAAATAAGAAAATAGCAAAAAGAAATTCACGCTCATTTTTCGGAAAAGTCACTTATGTAAAGAATTACCTTTTTTTTCTTCTAAAAACACCATAGAGCCCAAAATCTCAAAAACGGTGGGAGTTTCACTAAAATGATATTTTAGCATATAGTAGGACATGATCTAACGTATCGTTGCAAAATTATGCATTCATTACAGGACACCCTGTATATACACACACACACACACCTACTCTTCCCTCGATGCGGCTTCTTTGGGCCTGTTCCTCGCTCCTCTGGAACCTCATACCATTTCAATTTTTTTATTCTTTCCCCATCTTCTCCGTTTTCTTTTTTTTGCAACTTTTCTTCCATCACAAGAAACGTCAAGGAGTGTATATATACATGAAAGGGATGCACGCCCCGAAGCACGGGCACCCGACCACACAATCGATCGCGGTAGAGAGCCGCTTCTCCGCTTCGACCCCCGTTTGTGCTGCTTCTCCGTTCATTTTTCTATCCCTTCTCTTTGTACATGTTGTTATGTATATACGCACGGTGTGTGTGTGTGTGTGTGTGTGTGTGTGTGTGTGTGTGTGTGTGTGTGTGTGTGTGTGTGTGTGTGTTGTGTGTGTGTGTGTGTGTAAATACATTTCCTCAAGCTCGTACGCTTCTTACTATATATACATATATATATATATATATATATATATATATGTGTATGTATGTATGTATGTATGTATATGTGTGTGTGTATACACAAAATCGAAGACCCTCATCGTTTCGCCATGTACGTCGTACAAGCAGGTCGCCGAAATGAACAATCCCCTTTTAAAGCCCTTTAATAATTCCACAATTCTGCATACTCGGAAAATTTTGCTTCGGGAGATCGCGACTGAAAAACGAAAATCATATTTTCGTTCAATTCCATTGCTCTGTACATTTCTTTTTAGCTCGTGACATGTCGGGACTATTTTGTGGTAGCAGCTCTGTGGAAATTTAATTTTCTTACTCGTTCACGAACGATTTTCGTGACTTGTAAGTCCTAGACGTGCATGCATACGTTTATATGTATATAAATATATAATGGCATATCAAAGGCTCTCATCGTTTCGCCATGTGCTTCGTACAAGCAGGTCGCCAAAATGAACAATGGCCTGTTGAAACCTTCACTTTACTAATTCCACGATTTTGCATACTTGGGAAAGATTTTTCATCAACTTTCAGTGGTCCGTTAATATTTTCGTCAATTCGTGGTTTATCAAGGATATTTTGCGGTAGCAGCTCTGGAGGAATGGAATTTTCGTACTCGTAGGCGTACGATGTTCGTGGCTTGTACGTCCGAAACGTGCATGCACACATTTATATGTATATAAATATGCAATAGCATATCAAATACTCTCATCGTTTCGCCATGTACTTCGTACAAGCCTGTCGCCGAAATGAACAATCCAAAGCAAACAAAATAAATAAAAATCTTTAAAACACATTTTTGTTAAATTTTAGTGCCCTGGTAATTTGTTTTCAATGCGTGGTGTATGAAGACTGTTTTGTTGTAGCAGCTCTGGGGAAATTTAATATTTTCATCACTCGTTTGCGAACGATGCTCGTGATTCACAAGTCCGAGGCATACATGCATACATTTATGTGTGTGTACATATACGTAGGTATGTATGTGTATGTGTGTGTATATATATACACACACGCACACAGGGTAAATCACGAGAAACAGAACACTTGAATATCTCTGTTGGATGTGCAAATACGAAGTATGCACATATCGGAATTTGAATGGTTTGGAAGGACGCACATTTTTCAAGGTCATCGAAGTTTTTTTAAAAATGAAATGGTATATTTTCTTCCTTTGCACATTGTAGCCGGCATCCAAACGAATTCAGCCATGTAACATACTGTGACCTTTAAATGACCTTCACCCCAGAAATATTGAATAAATAATAATTCAACGTGTGAGAGTTCTGTCTTTATTTTTGTTACGCTAAATGATTTCTATGAGCTGGGTTACATTCAAACGTGTGAGAATAACACAACATAGGAACAGGTTCGATGATGTCAGAAGATTTACGAAGCACCTTCGCTTATTCGTGTGTACACAATCGTGTTTATCAGCTACTCATTACTCTGAATACCCTTCTTGCTATCCGATTTCTTAAGGGGTTACCCCACTTGCGATTTTGACAAAATCGATTTTTTTTATTGCATTTTTTTTTGAAGTATAAGTATCTGAGAATATGTCCTGAAAATTTCAAGTCGATCCGAACAAAATTGACTGAGATATCAGCGTTGAAAGAGAAGAATCCGTTGTGTAAACGACCGGCTAATTGAAACTTTAAACGCGTTTTTCTCGAAATGGCATTTCTGAAGTCGGTGACCAAGATTACTCGAACACTAATGAACCGATCTTCTTGAAATTTTGCAGGCTTATTTAATATATAAAAATGTAGTCTTTAATCGTTCGATTTTTTTTTCGAAAAAAAATGGCCGTTTTATAGCCAAAAAACGGCCGTTTTTTTCGTTAAAATCGAACCATTAACTTTCACTGTCCGCCATTTTGTGAAAAATGAATATTTTTTAAAATCCTTCGATTAAAGACTAGTTTATACTTATATTTGACTAAATCCATCCGCATTTTTTTTTTCAGATGATCCACTTCGCCGCAATGTTGGTCACCGCAAACCGTGTATATAAAAACATTATTTCATTGACGGTCATTTGCCCCTAAACAATGTAATATTTTTCAATGAAAAAATTACTGAAAGTTCTTCAAGATGTGTTCTTTAAGATGGTATTTTGATCGATTAAAAAAGTTTTATAGTTTTCTTTAAAAAAATTCATGAACAAGGCCCTTTTTTGCGCTACAAGTGGGGGTAACGCCTTAAGGATGTTGAGTCCCTATGAAACATGTTAATGTTAATTGTTCAATAAATAGCTTCTTAATCGTCATGACATTTTTACACGACCTCCTGATTACTTCATGTAAAAACATACCAAATTGTCAGAATTCTATCATCATTGCTTCAACCTCCTCAAGGGTTGAAATAAAAAGTGATAAGAAAATTCTGAAAATTTGGTATGTTATTGTACGAAGTGTTTAAGAGGTCGTGTTAAAATTTCACGACGATTAGGAAGCTCGTTATTAAAAAATTAACATTTTGTTAAGAACAATTTTTAAAAGAAATTTAAAAAAATGTATCAATAAACTTTGTTTTGTTTCCGTTGCTTTGAGTATATTGTAGATATAACAAAATTGGGGGGTCAAAAAAAAAAACTTATTGCAAAGTTACATTACTTTCCATAAGACAACATTTTATCTGTGAATGTTAATTGTTCAATAACGAGCATCCTAATTGTCGCGAAATTTTTACACGACCTCTGAAATACTTCATGCAAAAACGTACCAAATTTTCAGAATTTTATTATCATTTGCGATTTGGGACTCAACAACTTATATTTCCGAAATTTTTGATCTATCAGTTCACCGTTGAACGTATCACAATGCGTTACCCGAAGGAAGAAAAGATCGACGTGATTTTCATTTATGGAGAAAGTCGACGGTATTTATTCAACATTTCTAGGTTGAAGGTCATTTGAAGGTCACAACCATGTTACACGGTTGAATTCGTTTGGATGCCCGATACCGTCTGCAAACGGCGTTGAAGTTTGCATCGTTATGGAGCAACGAATATTCTTTTTTCTTCTTATTTTCGTTATTATCGAAACCATTTTCTTGCCAGTTAGTTTTGTAGATTTTTAATCAGTGTCCCAAACACGTTTGAGTTTCCGAATCGGCAAAAAAAACTGCTCTGGCAATGGGGAAAAAAATCATTTTCGTTACGGCCCAACGATGTACAGTTCAACACCATATGTGCAAGGGGAAAGAATATGTGTTTGTATATACATATACATACGAACATACGCATACATGTGTATATATATATATATATTGATACTCTTCAACTGAAACATAAATATAGAGCGAAACATTTGTAATTATAAAAAATTGTAACAATTACAATAACGATGAAATGGTAGAGGTCTCGTTCGTTCAAATCTGTGCGAGAATACACTTTTTTACATACACAATACTTAGCCCCCGACCAATTGAAGTGAGTCTCGCCGAGCAATATAATTGAACATAATAGCGCGGTATTACATTTAATGATCGCGCCTCGCGGCTGACGTACTCCCCGAGCTTTTAAAACTTTTCTCCTCCAAGTAACCATTTTTGTCCGTTCGCTGCCGCTCGTACGAGCAACTACGATGCGCAACTACCCGGCAATTCTGTCAACCTACCGTAACTGACGTTCCTGCAAGCTCGCGCGCGATCAATTCCCCCTCGGCGCTTACGGGGATTATTATTATTCGTCAACCTTTCGTGTCGCGTCAGTGAAATTCTTCATTTTTCCGAATATGACGAATCGCCACGGAAAAATGCATTACAATTCTGAAAAGTTCGAGACGCCGATGGGAGATTGTTTTTCGTTCTCCTTAAGGCGGAATATACATTGGGAACGATAAAAAAAGGGTTAATTTTTTTTCTTTCTTTAACGATCGAATGTTTTCCCATAGTTCCGAAGCGAACTTCGGAAAACTTCGAACGTTAAAGTCCGAAAACGCTGTGCCATACCGCTCCGGTTCGGAGCGGGCGTAAATTTAAAACGCGTTTTTCGCAAAATTGCATTTTCGAAATTGGCGCGCGGGAGTACTCAAAAACTATTATGCCGATTGAGTTGAAACTTGGCGGAAATATTGATAATATTGCCGCGTTCTACTTGGTGAGAATTGTTTTTGAGAAATTGGGGGAAAAACTGCTCTTTGAATCCAAAGTTCACAGAAATTTTGCGTGAAATGTTAATTTTTTTTTGTAAATGTGTGTCATTCTCTTGAATTTGCCTTTTCTTCATTTTAATGGCATGTGCAAGGTCAACATAACCTCACAAATTTTCGAGCCCAATTGTTGCAAAGATGGTCGAGTTTTTTTTTTTTTGAGGAAAAACAAAGCATGAGACTCTGTAGAATTCACCGATGCAGAGTTTGACGATTTTATTTTGCCCCAAATATTATTCATCTTTGAGAAATCTCGGTTGAAACTTTCAGCTATCTTTCTCGCACTCATATGTCACGTGGTACAGCTTCCACTTCGCCTTGATTACTGTCAAATAGAAACTATACATGTTCTTACTGAGAAAATTTTGATTTTTTTTTGCAAATCAACGTCTACGAGAAGCGGCAATCTTGCTGTAACACTCTGCCACAGCTCCGCCATTTTGATTATAAATGAATTCGAAAAAAATTGTTTGGAATACTTAAGGAGGTACGATCACTTCCACGGGGTCAAAATAAAGTCTAAATTTGTTTTAGCCACAGCTGCTCTGATTGATGTTTACTTATGTTGATTATTCGTATTATCGATTATAGGGTGCCAAATGTTGTGGTAAATGATCAATTTATTGCACGCGAACAAATAAAAACTGAAAAATTAGATTGTCAACAACTCGGTAGTAATCTTCGTAATAATAATCCTAACATATCCACCATAAAAGCGGACTAAAAAGACAAAAAAATCAGCCGGAAGTCTATTAAAATAGGCTTGAATAACCTCAGTGGAATTAAGGGGGGATTGTCTTTTTTTTTCGCAAAATTTACCGCTTTTTGGGAATTTTTTTGTGAAGAAAGTATACAACGGAAAACTTGTGAAACTTGGCATATAGTTTTATTGATCTGTTTACTACATACAAAAAAATTTTTAAACAATTTCATCAAAAAATCCCCCTCCCACCCCCCTCGACGCGCGATGGTCCTTTTTTGATGGTGTGCACGATTTCTCAAAAACTATTCAACCGATTGCCTTCAAATTTGGACAGAATGCTCAGCTGACATCCTTTCGGCGTTTGATGAAGCAAAAAAGCAATACGTTTAATAGTTTTTTATTTATAACAAAAAATCGATCAATTTTTTTTTTTAAATCGATACTTCAAGTTCAAAACGTCACTAAATCGTCAATTTTTTTTTTCCCTTCATCGAACGATAGCTATATGTGTCTAAAGTAAAAGGCTTTTTGGGTTTTTGTTGCAGGATGAACGTGAAGGCTGTAATCGTGCACACCATCAAAAAAGGACCATCGCACGTCGAGGGGGGTGGGAGGCGGATTTTTTGATGAAATTGTTTAAAAAATTTTTTGTATGTAGTCAACAGATCAATAAAACTATATGCCAAGTTTCACAAGTTTTCCGTTGTATACTTTCTTCACAAAAAAAATCCCAAAAAGCGGTAAATTTTGCGAAAAAAAAGACAATCCCCCCTTAACACGATAGGCAGAATATAATTATACATATTATTGATACGTGATAAATGATAAAACCCCATAAATTGTTGTTTGCATATTTTGTGGCGGCTTCTATTCGAATTAATTTCAAAACGAAGCTGGGTTATGTTCGCCAAACGCATCAGCTGTTACTCGCGACGTTGCTAAGTATGTGGGTGCTATTTCGTCGTTCTGACCATTTGCAACCGGAAATTGAAACATTCTTGTAATTTAGTGCTTTAACTACACGGTGAAGATTGATTTTCTTATTTTTTAAAATATCTATTATATCTAATCTATCGAATTTCAGTTTTCCAACGGGTTTAATTGGATACGTGAGCAGAAAAACCAGGATCAACGCACTTCCGGTTGACCATCTCCATAAGACGACGTGCTTCGGTAACTCAAAGTGCTCGAGTTTGCAGTTTTATTGCGAAAACACTAAACGGTCAAATTAGCTCAAATTTTGGCAATAGGCGCATAAAGTATTCGTCAGTATCATATAAAAATTTCAAATCCGAAAGTTGGATTCGTAATAATGATCGTATCTTCTTAAATACACTATTAAGGTATACTTACAGTTTGATAAACGTAACATAGGTATTTCTTAGTTTAAAAAATTCCACAAAATTTCTTCAATTCTTCCGGTCTAGATATATATCCCGCCTTTAGTTGATCTGGCGTTTAATGATCTGTCAATCGCGAAAAACCGGAAGCGGCGCAAACCTCAGAGGGATCTTCGGAATATCAACGTTGAAAACGACGTTGAAAAAGCTGGTGTTAAAAAAAAAACAAGATAAAGAAGTTCACATCGTTGAAACGCAATGAAAATAATTTTTCTCAAATCGCTAATTTTTTGGGCAGAACCAAGCTACTTAAAAATTTGTTTAAGATCCTCATTTAATGTCTACGACCTGAGTCTATCGAGAATGATTTTTGATAAGAATAAAAATGGAGGAAAAGGGAAACAAAGCAAATCTCGTTGCATTCCAACGATGCAACCGTCAACAACATTAAAAAAGTGGACTCGAGCGTTTCGAATCGCTGTAATGTACACGAGATAAATTTCGTCGAAATAATTCGCGGGAAAGAAAAAAAAACTGTATCGGTTATGCTGCAAACCCGCGTAATACACGATATCCCGTTGATGCAAAAATGAATCATTTTGTTATTGATACTCGCGTGTTTGGCTGATTCGAATAACAGTGGAATGGGGGGGGGGGTAGAAGGGGGTTTATCTGGCAGTTGTTCGGTCACGACGATCATAACGCGGTCACCCGCTCGTAGATTAATACCCACTTTTGGCTCGTGAATATAAAAAGCCAGAGGGAGGGAAAGGGAACGGACGGAAAAAGAAAAAAAAAATCTACTTCACACAAGAGTCTCCCTCGCTCTCGTTGCCTCGACGATCCAAACTGGTACAGCAGTGGAAACAATTCACGAAAAAGTAGCGTCGGGGTAGAAACGGGAAATGTCGATGTATCGAGTACTGATCGACCAAAAGATAAGCCGGAATCCACGAACAGTCTGAACGTAAGGTTTCGATGGTGCTGAAGTTTGCATCGTTGGAACACAACGAAAATGATTTTTTCCCCCCAAATCTTCATTGGCAAATTTGAGCTACGAAAATCACGCAAACATTTTTTGAGATTGTTCGTTAGCGATCTACAACGAATATGCAAAATATTTTTTGGATCATTTTTCGATACTAATGAAATGAAGAAACGGAAAAGATTTTTCGTTGCGTTTCAACGATGCAAACTTCAACGCCGTAGGTTTTGATGGTGCTGACGTTTGCATCGTTGGAAAACAACGAAAATTCCTCTTGATTTTTTTATTTCTTTATCTTTATTGTAATCTCCAATATTTTTTTGCCGTTGTCGGTTACAAATTTTTAATAAGGATTTTCGGAAATTGTTTTGTTTGGGACATAGGCTGAATGTGCGTAAAAGGGACGGGAATACGAAGAAAATTTTTTTAATGTTGCATTCCAACGTTGCGGGCTTCAATACCGTTGGTTTTTCCGACTTCGGTCTTTTTAGCAATGAAATCGTGAGGAGTTTTACCCAATCTTTAAAAACTAAAAGAATAGGCATATAATTCGTGACAAAATTGAAATGTTTTAATTATTTTTCATTTATATAAATATTATAAAATACATGTATACAAATAGGAAATTCATCAAAACTATTTAATTTCATCACGAATGGTATTCTTATTTATTTATTAAATTAAAAAAAACAACTACAAAATATCCAAATAATAGGGAAACATTTTTTTTTTTAATTTACGGCTTTTCTGTCTAAGATAGTCAAGTTAGGCTTACAAATGCGTCCAAATATTCATAGCTATTCATATGTATGCCTGGAGGTGTGTGTATATATATTGAGAATTTTTCTCACCGCCATTTGGTCTCTGATACATGTGTACTTTTATTTTCTCCACGACTCTGTCCCTTCGTGGTCCCGCTCTTGCAGTAACAACCAGCACTCGATTATGTTCGCGAAGTTAAACGACGTAATTTCAAGGCTTTCCCTTTAGCCCCCCAGGCCCCCTGCCGCTTCTTCTTACCCGCCCGGGTCCGTCTCGCGAGCCATCTCTTTCTCTCGCGAATATTTCGAGGTAATAACGTATCCGTGCCAAAGCAATATACTCGCATGTGGCATAGTCGCTTCCGCGATCTTCGCCACTATTTTACTCCTCGTCGGGAATATACATGTACGGCCAACTTTTTTTGTCAAGCTTTCTCACGAGAGCCCTGCACCGTTGCAAAAGGAAAACGATGCGAGAAAACGTGCCCATAACTTTCCTGGTCACCAGCCCCCCCCCCCCTCCCCCCGGGTTGCGGTACGTCGCAGACTCGCCATAGTCGCAGTGTTTTTTTTCCCGTATTTTACGGTATCCAAGCATTCTCACTTATTTTTGTACCGTTTCCTAATTTTTCATGTCGTAGACTTTCGCAAAACTAACAGGGAACTTTCGTGTCTGCTTTCGATTTTGTTGGCACTCATGTATGTGGAAAACCATAAAAAAACATTAGATACGTATTTTCTTTCGGCGAAAAAAATATTTTCATGGGGTGAAACCACCCCTTGGAGTGAAGCATGTCAAGGGCTTTTTTGCCGTTTCACCCGCAAGCAGTCCATCGATTTTAGTTGAACAGAAGCGAAAATTCTTCTAATGCAAACGGTCAGAAATCAGCTGTGGACACGTTAGGAAAAAAAACACAATTTAAGGGATGAACCACCCCTAAAATTTTGTTCTCTCAGCACACATTCAAAAGGAGTGCGTAAAACTGAACGTAACGGGTGATACTTTGAAAGAACTTAGAGCTTACGTAGTATAGTTTTATTGCCGGATAATAAGCTTAAGGGGGTTATCCACATTTCGTACATTTTTCGATTATTTTTTGAAAAATTGGGTGTTATCGGAGATATAAATGGTAAATTCGTATTCGGAGGGTAAAAGTATACATCGATATGACATGAAATGAAAAAAGGAAAAAGTATTTAAACATCAAATTTGTTTACCACTTCGGCCAAAAGTAACTGCCTCCACTGAATCGTCGATCATCTTTTTAGGCTACGGATTTGGAACTCCGCTTTGTGCTGATTCTTTTCGGTGTCGTTTTCTCTTCAAAATGCCGTTTGATTTATGGAGTTTTGATGATTTTTCGATTTTTGGCAAAATTTCAAAGTCGGAACATCCATTGACGGGAATTTTTCCATAGCCCTTTGCGCCTCTTTGTTGGCCATTTTTCGAGTGCACCTTCCGGGAAAACTAATCGAGATATCGGGATGCATTGAGCGGCATTCTCTAAGTCTACCAAAATTCTTTTGCCCCCCCCCCCCCCCCCCATTCAGTTCGTCACTCAAATAGAACCGGCGCTACGGCTGTTTGAAATTCCACGATGTTGGTGTTTCCGGAAAAGTGGTCAGGAGGGTCGAATTTCTTGTTGTACCTTTGAACCATTTGAACGGTCTTTTCAGAGGGACATTTTTACCGATTACGAATATCATCGCGCTTTACAAAGGGACCCCTTCAGAGCTCAAAACAACGTCGAGTAAACCGCGAAAAAAAACGTGGTTTTCCATGCTTTTTACAAGAATTTTTTTCATCGAAGGTTTCGAGCAAACGAATGGTGAATTCGTATTCAGGGGTGAAAATATATCGCTATAGACTTACAAAAAATATTGTAGGTATAAAAAATTAAAGAAAAAAAAACATCGTAACAACGCAACGATGTGGAATGACGGAAGCTTCACTGACACACTCGTAAACGCGTGCTTGTACGGGACGATTCACAACTAGCAGGGGTTCCTTTGTCAGCGTGTAGGGTCCGTCGTCGCGAGCTAAACTCTGTCTTTTTAAAGGGTAACATCTGTTGAAAGCGTGAAAAAAAGGAATTTTCTGGATTTTTTTTTGCGAAATTATAAACACAATTAAAAAATTCTTTTAGCCGTTTGTTCATTGTATATTGATTTTTGTTAAGGGGTTACCCACACTTGCGATTTTGAAAAAATCGATTTTTTTTATTGCATTTTTTTGAAGTACAAGTATCTGAGAATATGTCCTGGAAATTTTAAGTCGATCCGAACAAAATTGACTGAGATTTGAGCGTTGAAAGAGAAGAATCCGTGAATTGAAGAACTGAAATTGAAACTTTAAACGCGTTTTTCTCAAAATGGCATTTCTGAAGTCGGTGACCAAGATTACTCGAACACTAATGAACCGATCTTATTGAAATTTTGCAGGCTTATTTAATACATAAAAATGTAGTCTTTAGTCGTTCGATTTTTTTTTTCGAAAAAAATGGCCGTTTTATAACCAAAAAACGGCCGTTTTTTTCGTTAAAATCGAACCATTAACTTTGACTGTCCGCCATTTTGTGAAAAATGAATCTTTTTTAAAATCCTTCGATTAAAGACTAGTTTATACTTATATTTGACTAAATCCATCCGCATTTTTTTTTTCAGATGATCCACTTCGCCGCAGTGTTGGTCACCGCAAACCGTGTATATAAAAACATTATTTCATTGACGGCCATTTGCCACTAAACAATGTAATATTTTTCAATAAAAAAATTACTGAAAGTTCTTCAAGATGTGTTCTTTAATATGGTATATTGATCGATTGAAAAAGTTTTGTAGTTTTCTTTAAAAAAATTTATGAAAAAGGCCTTTTTTTGCGCCACAAGTGGGGGTAACGCCTTGAAGGTAGCAATCGGCACACAGTAGAAGTGATTAACATCGGCAAGCTTCACCGTCATTTGTTCAAGACCATTTTTTTTCAACGTACCAATCGGCACGCAGCAAAAGTGATGAAAATCGGCAAGCTTCAGCGTCATCGTCGCTGCAGAATAATAAACACCGAGACGGTAGTTCCGTCCGCGCTTTCATAAAAATTACGCATCAACCGGGACGAAAATTATATTTATCGAATCGAGTATGTCCAACGGTTCGACGAAAGAACCAGGAAAAATGGCGACGTGCGAGCCCTCGAAAGTCTTTGACATCCGACCATCTTTATTTCCCCAAATACGTGTAGGGCGTACCGCTACATACAACGCAAATTGCCATTTCCCGCATCCCCCCTCGAGCAAAAGACAAGGAGAACAAAATTCCTCTGCCGCGACATCGGAGGCTCCGAAAAAATTGGGAGCAGGGGGAATGCGCGCGGACGAGAGAAAAAGCCGCGCCGAGAGGGTGAAAAATGCGACGAAAAAGAAGTATCCAGCTAGAGAAAGGGGGGGGGGTAGAGAGAGAGAAAGTCGAAGAAGAGCGGAGAGTCGTCTCGTTCATCCCCTCCGGTGCTCACTTTGGTGAAAGCGCAAAATCAATTTGCATTATTCGTTGAAAACCGTGCACGAGACAGAGGGGGGAGGCAGGCACATAGATAGGGGGTGGCTCGGTGACGTCAGGTCGGACAAACCGGACGATATGCGAAAACGCGTGGGAGGGGGTAAGAGCGAGGGCAAGGAAGAAGAGAGAAAAGAACAAATAATAAAAATGAAAGAAAGAGTGATGTGAGACTGAAAAAAAGTGGCCCCTCGTCTGCCTCGTCGTTTTGTACCCCGCCCCCCCCCCCCCTCAGCACGCCGTGCTGTAACTTCGTTCCCCGCCGTGGCCGTTATCCCTTCCGCGTCTAGAGTTGTATGTGTATATGTGCATTTGTGCATGTGTGTGAGTGTGGGTGGAGGTTATATCGTAGGGCTTTTATCGTGCTACGTCGAAGCCGAGGCCGATCCACCCCCACTCCCTTCGACCCCTCGTTCGACCCCCTTTTATCATATTTTTGTAGTATGAGCTTCCCGACCGATCGAGACAGAGAGGAAAAGGAGCGAGGACCGACAAGCGGAGCGATAGAGAGGGGGAAGGAGGGTGCGAGGGAGTTTAAGAGATCGCGAGGATGGAACGAAGTGCGCGGTGTAATTCGAGCCAACGTTACAGCCTCGTACATCCATCCTCTATTTTATAAAAGGGGTCCATTTTTACCACGTTGAAGTTCGTATCGTTGAATTGCAACGAAAATATGGCGTTGAAGTTTGCATCTCTTGATTTTTCCATTCTTTCATTTTTATTCAATATCTAAAGCTTCTTTGCCGCTTTTGGTTATACATTTTTAACAAGGTTTTCAAAAATGTTTCGTAGTAAAAATCTTATGTAGCGATCTACAACCTAAATCTGCAAAATGTGATTTTGGACGATCACGAGAATAATAAATTAAAAAGAATTTCCGTTGCGGCCCAACGATGCAAACTTCGATACCACATGAAAATTAATACTTCCAAATTCGTTGGATTTTGTTTTGTCAGATTTTGCCCACAAAAGTCCCTCGACCTTTTTTTCCAACCCATTTAGCTATCGACAATGTAAATGTGTAATAAAATCTTTAGCCACAAAGACAAGGAAAATAAAATGCAAAGATTGACCTTTCGTTACGTTTCAATGATGCAAATACATCAACACCATCCATTTTTTTTTCCTTAGTCTATTACGATGTTGAAGTTTGCCTCGTTGAAATGCGATGGAAAATTAATTTTCTTCATATTTCCCAAAGTTATTTTGGTGGATTTAGGCTACTAAAGAAGCTCAAGTGGTTATTTAGAGTCTCATGAACGATCTGTCAACTAGATCGACAACAAAATTTGAATTGTGATTAAAAAAAACGAGACGTGAAAAAGGCACTTCGTTGCGTTCCAACGATGTCAACTTCATCCCCGCGGTCTTTTTTCTGACGGAACTACGATGCGCAATCTTACCGAGGGTCATTACTTTATTATTTTCGTCCCGTTGCGTCTGAAATAATCTCGTGACATTTGAACCCAGTTTTATGTAAGTCGTATAAACATCGCACACCGTGTGCTCCTGTATAGTCGCGCGTGCATGTGTATACGTGTGTGTATGTAGAAAGGTTAGGGAGCGAATGAATATTCTACCTGTGTGCAGCGCACGTACGAGTCGAATAAAATTGGGATTTTTTTAAAGGCCACGTCGAACGTCAGCGTATCTTTGTGGAGGCGGGGCGGGGGAGGGGACTCGAGGGGATGAAGCCGAGAATGACTTGGAGCTCTGGTCGATATTATATAACGTACGAACAAAAAGGCGACAGAAATGGAGGCGCGGCGGGCACGAAGAAGCTCCCGGTCGAGGAGCGTTGGACGATACTCGGATGGGTGACCGCTTAGTCGCGCCACTACTACTGAGCGAAGGACCTTTCACATGTTGACATTTGTATAGATGGAATGCAACGATTCTTTCACCCTTCTTTTCTTTAAAACGAAATTGGCAGTTCGAAAATAATTATTTTCGTTGCGCTGCAAAGAATGAGGTTGAAGTTTTCATCGTTGGAATGCAACGAATTTTTTTTCTCATTTTCTTATATTCATTATTATCCGGAATCATATGGTGGAAATTTGTTTTAGATAGCTAAATAGGAATCCGACAAATTGTTTGCGTGATTTTCGTAGCTGAAACCTGCCATTCGAAATTTGGAAAATTGAAAAGAAAAAAAACAGTTTCGTTGTATTCCAAAGATGCAAACTTCGATTACTCGTTACTTTCATTTCTTAAGGTGGTATCCCTCTCTGGTAACTTCAAACCAGCGTTTGTTCTTTGCATATTGTTATAGTGTGAACTTTCAAGAATATTTCAATACCAACCGGACCCTGAAATCAGCATGCTGTTTTTCAAGAGAGAAAATGAGGTTTCTTTTGGAGAAGCTGTCATTTTTCGTATTTTTCGAAATATCGAAAAGTGGATCGTAAACCCATAGCCAGTTGGATATATCCGAAGAATTTATTTTTCTTTTCAAAAGCCAAAAAAAAAAGTAGGTTGCATTCCAACGATGCAAGCTTCAATGGTATAATTTTTGTGCAACACCGTGGTCTCCAGATCTAGCATTTAATAAAAATCGATAACAGATGGTTGAATAAATATTATCCTTTACAGCGTTCATTTACACTGCCCGTCGATTCCCTTACACGGAGAAAAATAGGACCTCAAATTCTAACACTGGTTGCCAGAATTTTAATATTCAGTGCTAGAAAAGTATAGCAGTTTACTGCCAAAAATGATTCTCACACCGTATAGTAAAAATGATGCGTGCATATTACATTTGAAACTATTCTCGCATAGGCGCGAGTCCTAAATGCTGTATAGTAAAAATAATGCGTGCTTTGTAAAATACCAACCCTTATTACACGCTATATTTTCATATGGATTTTACTATACGTATAGCATGAATCTTCGTGTATGTATAGATTTCACTATACGCATAGCATAAATCTTCGGCGTATAGCGAAAAATATTACGAAGTTATTAATAAAATGTGACTATACCGTACTTTTTGTAGAATACTGGAAAACTAATTGTTCCAATCACGTGGGTAAAATATTTGTTGAATACTACAAAAAATCACCATATGCCGAATAAAATGTATTATTTGTATCAGTTTACGTGCCATATCGTAGGTTGAAATTTAAATTTCTTCATTATTACTATACCATAATTACAATTTTTATCTTCCATTCGATACTTTTTGATATTTAATGATATTTTTTTTTATAAGCATAGTACTAATTCCAAACTTCGAGGCCCCTGTTTTCTCCGCGTAGTAGTCGAGTGTCAATTTACTGGTGACTGCGACCGTTCACCGACGATTCAGTCACTTTGCTACTAATTTATGAATCCCACCTGTATTACTGATCGCAATTACTTTGAATATTTTGTTCTAATATCGGAATAATATATTTTGTTAGGTATAGCAATCAAAAAATTATTTTTCACGATATTTACATTTTACGGTCCATCTGGATCCTGCAGTGTCGTAGTTTCTCCATTCAGTGGTCGGTTTACCCTACATTAGGGCCGAATGAAATTTTCCCGTATACAAATTACTATAGAAATGTGCACAGGGTTCAAAGGACGGAGTATAAACATTTCCGGTCTCAAGTTCGTCTCTGCGAGGGATTGACTTGACAGCGCTGACATATCTGGTAATAGGACTCATCGATCTTTCCGTTTACATTCCGTCGCAATTCGATTGAATTTCAATCAACCAGGATATCAAAGAGGCGCGCGGTGACTCCGGAGAATTGACTTATGGATGGAATCGTCTTTAGAGTTCCGTAACCGATATAGAAAACCCTTGGAGTTTTTCGTGTTCGTCAATTACTTTCGGAAAAAAGGAGAAAAATTATACACGACAAAAACTATAAGGTTGCGTAACGTTCGTGGACCTAGGGCGTGAAGACAATAAAACTTGGATTGTCCAATGACAGGGCAACTCGTTTTGCATTCGATTGTCCTTGGGACATAATTCGCAAACGGCAAGCCTAATTATCCGTGGAAAAGTGGAGGCTCTCCTGCACGCGCGCCATTAGCGCTTCTCCCGCGCCTTAAGGGGGAAGATACCTTTAGGCGAGAAAACATTTGCTGATTTTAAGGATTTTTTTTTTAAGGATAGTTTATTTTGACTATTTCTTAGACTTAGGGTATGTTTTATTTCTATTTTTGGCTATTTCATGGTATTTTTTCTTTTGTTAATCTTGAAAAATAGCGGGGGTATGGCACGGTCTTCTAAACTGCATTTTCAAAGCTGGCGTGACGTACAGCTAAGAGACTAATCGACCAATCCTGATGAAATTCGGTATAAATATATTACATATACCTATAATCATTTATTTGGTGTAAATATAATATTTGGTGCAAATATCGTACATTATAAAACATTACTTCGAATGACTTCGAAAAAAAAAAAGTATTTTTTTAATGCAAAATTTAGCAATTTTTTCGGAAAATTCAACTTTTTTTCGAAAGCGTCCCTTTAATGGATTTTCAACATGTCTAACTTTTTCCTGGTTCATATTCTGCGTATGAGTGCTAATGAATGAAAAAAGTTCGTTTGTTTTTTAAATACATTAATCGCCTTCTGACAACATCCGCCGCAACCCGTTTAGACGACCGTGCTATACCTCCATCATTTTTAAAGGTTGATAAAACTTTTTTTTAAATACCCATCTAACAGCCAAAAATAATAATGACACATGACCTGAGTCTCGAAAGTGGTGAAGAAATATTGCCGTTGAAAAAAAGATAATGAAAATCAGCCATTTTTCCTCGTCGAAATGTATCTCCTCCCTTTAAGGGGGCACCACGGTAAAATTTTCGAAAAATCGTTTTTTTGGAAGCACTTTTAAAAAATCACTTGAACCTTCAAAAATGTTGTGCATGTTTATTTATAGCTGAAAAAAGTGTTTTAAAGTGATTTTCGAGCTATTTTTGAGGGGAGTCTCCGAGCGGTGAAAATATTCGGCGATGCCACGCTGGTAGGCGCAGTTCTCGACTCTCGTAGCCTATTATCTTTCGGGAAAACGTTACCGACTAAAAATAGTTCGATTTTCTACCGATAGGTGGCATTGGATTACGGGAAAAAAAATTCATCAGCTGTAGCGTCTATGATAACCGTTCACCTCAAACACGTTTGTCTCAAAAACATGTTTTTTCAAATCGGCACGCATTAGAACTCGAACAATTTTCCTCCAACCGACTTGAAATTTTAACTGTAGCTTCTTAGATTCCTTTAACAGTCGAGTACGAGCGCGTTTTTCGATCAGTTGAAAATTGAAAATAGTATATCACTTTTTATATGAAAATTATGGTTGAAAAAACGAACTTTTTTCTTCAAAATCGTCTTTATTTATTTTTTCATAGTCTTTTTATTATCCGCCTTTTTAAATTTCGCAAAGTATGATTTTGGACAACAATGAAAATGAGAAATTGGTAAGAATTTTCGTTGCGTCCCAACGACGCAAACTTCAACCTCATGCAACTTTATCCATCGTTAATGACTTTTTCCACGTATCCACACGCCGCAGCACATACACTCATTACACATGCACGCGTCATCGAATTTCCATTCCGTTTTCCGTGCCTGATGACCGCAACCGCTGTGCTCCATCAATGTAGTTGAAAAAGTATCGAATCGAATAGTATTTTCATCACAGCTAATACTAATAATGGCAATGCCACGAAGACCGTGCGCCCGAAAAAATCGACATTCAATTGCCTATCAGCAGAAAAGATCGATATTAAAAAAAAAAAAAAAGCTGATTAGAATTCAAGTTGGCACCCAGGCAGGCACAGAAAAAAACTCGAGTTAAAAATTCGACGGACCAATTACAAAAGTAATTACGAGCTGCTGGGGCAGTCTAACGGGTAATAAATTTATCAGAACATTTCGAGAGTGCAATTTTATTGCTAACTTTTTCATTGCTTTCCATTTTACGTACGCCCCCGCACTCGATGTTTGCTAACTTTCCGGTAAAATTTTTCCTTTCCAGCACATACACGAATATACGTGCACGGGTGAAAAAATGTGTGCGCGCGTGTGTGTAGCCTCGCGGTATTTAAACGTCTATTCGCCCGCTTGCGAAGACCCTCCATTAATCATAGCAGGGACTTGCGCCTGTGGCATAATCCGTGAGGGGTATTGCCGTTGCCGACGAGGAATTTTAAGTTTTTACCAGCGCGTCTGCTCGGGCTATACAGGGTGTAACTTAACTACCAGTTTTCCATTCGTGAGCATAAAGGGTGTCTCTACGCGAAAAACGCTTTTTTTTAATCTCGTGCGACAAAAATTGGCCGAGATATTCACGAGTGAAGTCCAACTATGAGTAAACAATGGCAAAGTAATTTCGGCGTTCAAGCGAGAGTGGGCGCGGGTTCGAATCCACGATTGCGCGAGTGGATTCAAATCCAGTGATTTTTGTTAAATTGAAATTGGAATGAAAAGTTAATCCTTTCAATTTCGAATGTTGAAATTTGAACCTTGAACCTTATTCGGTTGCCCAAATAAAGTATTGAATAATAAATACAGAGTGTTAGACAATATTGTCCATTGTTTACTCAAAAGATCTAAAGAGCTAAAGATCTTTCGGGTAAACAACGAATAACGTAGTTTAACATTTTTTATTCATTATTTAATAGCTTATTCGGGCGATCGGATAACGTTCAAAACTCCAATTTCAAAATTCAAAATTGAACAAAGCGCTTTGCTTGGAAAGAGAAACCCGAACGGAAAACTAGTAGTTAAGGGAGTCCTGTCGCCAGGCTTCAATTCATAGGATTTTCATAATTTTTTTTTGAGCTTCACTAAATATTTTAACAATCGTCTCTGTAAAATTTCAGGGTCGGTTATCGACCTAATTACAGAGAAAAAAATATGAAAATTGCATACGTTTGTGAAGGAATCCCGAGACGAAATACAAAAACCCAATTTCCAGTCGCTACAAAGGTGTACACAATAGTGAGAATCCGTCAGATTCTTAAAAATAATCAGATTTACATAATTAACACGTGTAGTAATCCAATGCTCTCAGAAAAAAAATACGCTTATTGACCTAATTTTTATGTAATATCAAGTTTAATTTGGACTGCCGATATTGGATTTATTACCACTTGCTACGATAACGAGACGTGACAGCAAGGCAACAGCTGACTGTAGTCGTAACCTCATCTCACTCATTCGAATTTCCACACATGTTTCATTTTTAACCGACATACTTCGCCGACACAAATTTTCCACGCTTTTTTGCCAGTCGTGGCCCGACTGGTAAAAAAGCAACACCTGACATTGTTTTGAAAGATCGACGTTGCAAAGCATGGAGCCAAAACTCGCCTAAATGAATAAAAGGAGACGGAGATAAAACCAATATTGCCAAATATCAAACCTAGAAATACTACGCGGATCGTTGGAATAGGTATTTTTCATTTTTTTAATTAAATGTGAACATTCATGAAACAGTTTACAAATGGAAAATTTTACTTATTACAAATTATTTTTTGTGCATATGTTAAAAATATAAATTGTACAGGTCTCAAGTACGATCAGTGGAATTACTAGTGTGAAGCGATAGGACTACCTTAAGATACACCCTCGAGATATATATGGGCATACACGTACTCGACATCACATCGCAATAATTACATACACGTCTCGACATCACATCGCAATAATTACTCATTCGAAAAAATGCACCGCTTTTCCTACATCTTTTCCGTTCCATCCCATCCGATCCCATACCTGAACAAGAAAGAGTTGTACTTTCTTGCATTTGCATATCGGTACGTTTTGTCAAGAAAACGGATGTACGGATTTCACGCAATTAGTTAGGTTCTTCGGATAAAAACGTTGAGTAGTTGCAAAAGCCAGATTGTCATTTCTATGAATCGATTAATAATCAAACGAATTAATCTTCGATCTTTAACTGTAGATCTGCATGACTTTAACGCGGAGTAACACATTCTTGTGGAGTATTCGTGGATTTTCTTAATTTCTTTATTTTTATCACCATACGAAAACTTTTTTCACTATCCGATGGTATAGACGGTTATTAACATGGATATGACATCGCCGATTGATCGTGGTAGACAATTTATATGAAAATTCCACACGCGAAACTTTAAACGCGTTTTTCTCGAAACGTCGTTTTTCAAAACGGTGTACCCTCACAAAGGAAGAGTTTTCAAGCTATCCGTCTCAAATTGTGACACAGCATTCTTCACGCAATTCTTCATCTTGCTATCGAAGCATTTTTTTTTCTTCATATCTTCATATGTTCTTAACGAAAAACTGTCGAAAAAATAACCTAAATTCGATACTGTTTTTCAAACCGCCGTCATTTTGTAAATTTTGATTTTGAAAAACCTCCATAGCAAGATAAAGGCTTTCGTACTGATTAATAATCGTTTTACAAATTTTGTACCAAATAATATTTACGACCACAACCGTGTAGACCGTAAGGACTCCTTTTTTTAAAAGACGTTTTCAACCGTTAAAAAGAATGTGAAGAAATAAAAAATAAACGTTGTAAAATTAATATTCTATTCTCCTTGAGTGCTTCGATTTGACATTAAAAAATCATGCTGATTAGCATATGTTAAGTATCGAAAAAAAAAATCACGAGAATCAGCTATTTTTCGATCGGTTATACTATAATGATTCCTTAAATATTCTAGTTGGTGAAGGGAATACCTTAATACGAAACCGCTCGGAAAATACACTTTTCCCGGTGTACAGATTGATAAATATACACGTGGATCCATACTCGAACGTGGCCCATTATTTTTGTATATCCTGTTTTATAAAACGATATTTATATTCTCGGATAGATATACACGTATGCATTCTCCCATATAGCCTATTTACTTTGAGGAATAAAAATATCCAGTCTACTTGCGGAGAAACGTGATAACTCGATTCGACTGGCCTACATGGAACGTTCCTTTTCGTTCCCTTCCTCTCTCTTTCTCTCTTCCTCTCTCGCTTTCCGTGCCATTTTTTCTCTCTCGGCGGGTCTTCGCGTGTATGACACACGTACGGAGGCATAGCTGTCGAATCGATCGATTTTCCCACGTGCACTCGTCGAAAGAAAGAAAAAAAAATAGAGAAAAAAAAAACTGTGTATAAAACACCGGTGTGTGGCGTGCTCGTAACGTCAGTATATTTATAATTAATAAAGTGGTGCATATACGACTGACCGAGATACACGCCCCGCGATGTACTACGTACGCGTGTCGCAATGTCGAACCCGTTTCCACACGCGTTTGCGTACGCGCGTAATCGCGATGTACCAGCCCTATAGCGCGAAAGGCAAACAAAACGGATTAAGGGGTTACGCGCGTGCATTTTTCGAAAAATCGATTTATTTTTTATCGCTGCTTATTTTTCGCTGTACTTTTATGAGACTGGAAAAAATTGTTACGAAATTTCAATTGCGAAAGGTAAATGTAGTCGGAGCGTGTATGATCCGTTAATTTTTCGTATCCGGATAATATGAACAATGGTGGGCCTTAATATTCGAATATTCGGATTTTTCGGTTAATTTTGGAAAAAAATTAAGGAAATCCGTTAAAAAGTCGTTTTATTCATATTAATTGAAATTAAACCAAAATTGATCTCTTTTTGCGATAGCTAATGGACGACATTAACATTTTTCATATCACAAAATGATCGCGCATGATAGTATGCTACTACTTACCATAAAAGGTTTATATAGATTATTAATCATCGAAGACAGTTAGGTAACTATTTCCTCTAAAACTTAAGGGGTAAAAACCACTAGAAGCGTCTAAAATTAAGTGATTTTCGCGATTTTTTTTTTGGTGTAAGGACAAGTAAGAGGATAATAATATTCAAGGATTTTATTGGTCAAATCTGCTAGTGAATAAAAAAAATTATATTATAAAATTATATAATATGGTGACACTGGAGACATTCTCGCGCGGCAGTTGAATTTGAGACACTCTGCGACACGCAGTGTAACTAACACAATTTCGAATTTGGAGTTTTTTTTTCAATTCTATCAATTTATATGACTATAGCTAGTGAGATACGTAGGGAATTTTTGAAAAATGAATTTTTGTCTAATTGGCAAGCATTTAAAGTAAAAATTCAATTTTCGACAGAAAAAAGGGACAATCATTTGTCAACAACTAATGCTATAATTAACTCATGGAAAATCCCGTAAGTATTTAACTTCGGAATGTTATTTCAAAGATGTGCTCAAAATTTGGACTAGAAGGAATGAAAATTGTTGGAGTTATGCCGCGTGCCGTTTTGAAAAATTGTGTTTCGAGAAAAACGGTGGACGCCTCGCACACGGGCCAGCGGACCTTTGTTTCACAGGTACCAAACTTCCCCCCCCCCCCCCCCTTAATCTAGATGATTCAAAGTATCTCTTGAGCCAATTTAAAAGAAACCAATTTTTTTTTTAATTCTACAGTGGTGTTAGCCCTTAAACTAGTTGTCATAGTAATGATGAGATCATAAAATATCAATCGAAATGAAAATCCAATCACTAACAAGTAAAAAAAAACATAAGACTTCTTTTTTCCAAGTTTCAAAAACTGACCATTATCTTCTCTCAGCAAAAACTGAAAACAATCATATACTTAAACGTTGTAGTGAGTGAGATCCCAAAGCAATGTAAATGCACAATTAGAATAGGTATTTCAGACTTAAGGATGTTGAGTCCCAAATCGCAAATGATGATAAAATTCTGAAAATTTGGTATGTTTTTGTATGAAGTATTTCAGAGGTTGTCTAAAAATTTCACGACAATTAGGAAGCTCGTTATTGAACAATTAACATTTACAAATTAAATGCTGTCTTATGGAAACTGATGTAACTTTGCAATAAGTTTTTTTTTTTGGCCTCTCAATTTTGTGATATCTAAAATATACTGAAAGCAACGGAAACAAAACGAATTTTATTGATAAATTTTTCTTTATTTCTTTAAAAAATTGTTCTTAACAAAATGTTAATTTTTTAATAACGAGCTTCCTAATCGTCATGAAATTTTAAGATGACCTTTTAAATACTTCATACAAAAACATACCAAATTTTCAAAATTTTCTTATCATTTTTTATTTGAACCCTTAAGAAGGTTGAAGTAACGATGATGGAATTCTGAAAATTTTGTATGTTTTTACATGAAGTATTCAGGAGGTCGTGTAAAAATTTCATGACGATTAAGAAGCTATTTATTGAACAATTAACATTAACATGTTTTATAGGGACTCAACATCCTTAAGGAAGTTCATCTGGTACCGAGTTAGTCAAAAGAAAAATTATTACGACTAGCGTAGTCCGTTCAATAAGTTTGGCAACGCTGCAACCAAGCGCGACCGCGTATCCTGTACAGCTGCCATGTGCTCGAAATATTTCACTCGCGTCCATGGTTCATCGTCGATCTCTTTTTCGACCATGGAAGAAAACTCAAAAAAGAAAGCGTTTTTTTCTGGAAAGGCAAACAAAATCAATTATCGAAAATCAAATTTTTTCTCAATCAATCTCGGAATCAATTTTTTATGTGTTATTATTTCGTATCCTTTTTTTATAACTGCAATGATTTTATTTGCGATTAATTTATTTGATTTTATTCTTTAAGCCGATTTAGTCATTACATTTCCAGTCACTTCTGTATAATTTGCTGTAGAATTGTAGTGCACATTGCGTCGTTCGGAAAGTATTAGTGTTGATTTCAAAAAGCGCGCGGTTGCGACGTTGCCATCATAATGTGCGACTGAAATAATATGGAGGTTGACCTTCGAAAAATCAGCATTTTTCAAGACAAATTCATTTATTCTGACGCTCCCAAGTATCTAATGGATTATAGAAAGTTGTCCAAACGTTCTTTAGATATTTTTTAATCCATTATAAAATTTTCTTTCGAAACTGTTTGTCGATGCTTGCAAATTTCACGTTTATAGACGGGAAAAACACGACAATCCATAAGAGACCATGTTAATTTAGAACAATTTTATTTATTAATTGCTCACAAACAAGGTATCCGGAGAGTTTGAAATTTGAACAGGTGACTTTTTAGATACTCATAAGTGAACTCGAATTTTTTAAATCAATATCTGTTTGTTAATTCGATCATCAGATGAACTTCCTTAACGGCGTATCTCGCGCACGCATCTTGCAATTCGGACGACGTAACATAATAAACAGTAAGCGACTTGTCAGTGGCGCGACCTGCGGGGGATTTTCTCAATGGATTACCATTGAATGCGTCACGCAAAATATTAAAAACTAATGGCACATAATGCCGGAATTATTGTTTTACTATAGTTACTTCTATGTTCAAATCGTAATTTTTTAAACGAATTTTACTATCCTCATTATGCAAATTATCCACATTCGGTTGCCCTTGTCCGGATTCGAAAAATTGGCGGATATTCGAATTGCAAGCCCTAACTCGGGCGCAGGTACGCTGATAGGCGTTTGTTTTTTTTTTTTACGAAAATTCAATTTTCGAGACGGTCTGCACGAGAACTTGGAGAGTTTTCAATATTTTTTAATCCTCTGTGGTGACTGGAGGGTCGAATCAGCCCCAGCTCCGAATTCGGGACTGAATAAGGTCGGCCTCTCGGCGTTTTGGGTTTAGCCCCTTCATCGAAGGCTTGAAGTTTCCTGTGCCCGTAGGGCCTCTAACAGTCTTTTAATTGCAGCGTCAGTTTCTCGGTAGCAGCAGTTGGGATTTTTTTTCTTCAGCTGACCCTTTTCAGACCTCTGAATAAATACGTTTTTTCGGAACGCCCACTCTGGGACTATTCATTGTCCGAAAGTGCCACAGCTCGAGAGTACCAGCCATACATTTTACCAAAAAATATTGAAAAACGAAATAATTACGATTTAAAGGGGTCCCTTTCGCGCAGGGCCGTACTTTGTGGGGGCATAAGCAGGGCCCTTCTGAATGCTTGTTAAATTACCGTGGCGCTTGATATAAATAAGTGACGCTCAATTGTTATACCCAACGATAAAATGGAATGAAACATTTCGCGCAAATTTTGTAGATTTAGGCATTTTGACGTTTTCTCTGGAAATGTCACGGCTACGAAAATTCTTCCGCTAGTCACGTTTTTCGAGGTTTGATCATTAATATTTCCTTAAAAAATTCGGCGATTCCCTGTTTTTGTTGTCGTTACGGAATATTTAGATTTTACACGAGCGTCGAGCAGTTTATATCTGGCATCTTGAGTTATTTGGTATATAAATTAGTAGATGGAAATGTGGCCAAGCTGTCATCTCCACGAAGTGCCGTATAAATGAGACGATTTTTACTGTCGTAATTTTCGGTTAAAAGTTCGGTAACATTACTCGACATTTTACCAGTACACCGGGATGTACTTTTACTTTATTATAAACGAAAATCAGTTAATTGTAAAATATTCGGATTCCCGAAAGGAATACGTTTAGTGAGAAAAAAAAACCCCTTTCGGAATTTTACAACGTTGACATTTCCATCGTTGGAATGCGAGATTTTTTTTTTCTTTTTTAATTTTTAGGGTTCCCTACCCAAAGGTCAAAACGGAACCCCGTTAATGACACTCTACCGTCTGTCAGTCCGTATATCACGGGACTCTAGCTCGTAAGCCGAATGAGTTGCAGACCTGAAATTTGGATATTTTGGGCAGAATGTTTGCCCAAAACGAAAATTGAATTAGAAAACCAATATCATTATTTTTCATGGGAGTCACGCACCTGAAAAATGAGTCGAATTTTTCTTCGCGCCCTGGCATGTGGGGTGTCGTTTTTTAAAGCTCATTGAGCAGAGTACAAATATACATTTTTTATGTTTTTTATTTTCAAAAATAAAAAAATGGCAGGCCGGGAAAATCGTCAGATTTAGACCATTTTGGTTAAGGGGTCTGCCTCAAAAAAGAAACTCGTCAGGAATTTGGCATTTCTGTATATTATGTACTATATACTGTATTCAAACGACTAAAAACAATTTAAAAGTTAATCTGTTATACATGGGGAACCCTAACTAATATTGCGGGGCTCGACTCGCACTTGTTCATTTCTTAGATTTTTCTCATTATCCAAAGCCTTCTTCTTTGCATATTAAATCGTACATTTCTAATGAGAAGACGTAGAAACTTTAGAGCAATTTTCGCAGTTTAAGGAAGAAGAAAAAATTACGTAATTGAAAAGAATTAATTTTCGTAGCATTCGGGCGGTGCAAAATTCACCATCATGGAATGTTTGTATCCAAGATTCTTTTTAAACATTTTTTAGGTCATGTAGCAACTGCGTCATTTTGTTTAAACAATAGTTTCCTTGTTTATCGACACTTTTCAATTTATGGTTGTTACGCCTTATTGACTCACAACATCCGTTACTTTTCCAGGTTTTTCACACAGGTAGTGCAAATATTCCCGAGAGATTAGAGTGCAATACAGAACGATTTTTTAAGATCAATATATGAAAAACTTACATTTTTGAATAGTCTTGTTAAGCGGAAATTCGAAAAATTATTTAAACCACGTAAAGTCGAAAGAATGCAATAAAAGCAAATACAGAATCGGTTCTTCGTTATAAACAGAAACTTTTATGTCGGTGCCAATAAATGAAATAAATATAAACACTCATCTACAATAATAATTGTGTGGTTGTGTATCGACAAATCGAACGCAAATGTATAAAGCTTCAGATTAAATCAGTTCCTAGTTTCTGAAATTTTCAACATTTGGCACGGCAACTTTTTTTTCTACATAATAAAGAATAATATAAATATTAATAAATATTGATTTTTCATGCTTTCAAGTTTTTTTTTCAAGACGGTTTCTTTTATCGTAATTTTTGCAAAAAGTAAATTTCGAAACAATTTCAGAGCCTTTACAAAAGTCCCTGACGTTTCCCTCATTATTCCAGGAGAAAAGAAATTCCCTGAGTTCCCCCCCCCCCCCCCCGTTTGCCATAAAAACAGCCATACGATTGAAAAAAAAAACTCAAAACTGCGACAACTATGTATTAATCGTGTGTAAAATCTCGACCCCGTCATCCCAATAGTCTCTTCAGAAAAAAATCTTTCAACATCGACGAGTTCTCGAGCCCCGAGCTTACGGAGCCCCCTTAACGGAAAAAGTACGAAAATAATTTTTCGAACCTTCGAAGAAACCATAAACACCCATCTCAGCAAGCGCGAGAAAGAACCACTTCGAAAAATACGGATCCTCCTCCATCTTGAAAGAGAGAGAGAGAGAGAGAGAGAGAGAGAGAGAGAGAGAGAGAGAGAGAGAGAGAGAGAGAGAGAGAGAGAAAAACCTCCCGACGAATGGCACGGAATGACTCGTCCGCCAACGCGACCTCTCCGATTTTGTGTACATTCGGAAATTCGAACTCTGTGGCAAAACAACTGGTACAAACGACCAGCCGCATTATCACGACAGCTCTCCTTCTCTCCCTCTTTTTCACTTTGAAGATCGAGACCAAAGTCGGAGAGAGCGAGCACAAGAGAGAGAAGAGAAGAAAGAGAATAAAGAGAGGACGAGCGAGGGGCGGAGAGAGAGAGAGAGAGACAGAGAGAGAGAGAGAGAGAGAGAGAGAGAGAGAGAGAGAGAGAGAGAGAGAGAGAGAGAGAGAGAGAGAGAGAGAGAGACGGAGAGAAACGAGTAGCGGAGCTATCGGCCTGGCTGAGGTTACTCAACGCGTGAGAGTTTCCTCAAGAGCGCCGACCTTCGCGTGGTCTGACTCGTCATACCTATACTGGCAATACTAGTAGCATTTGTGTGGATCGTACAGTATATTGACACCGCACCGTGTATACATTTACATATGTATGCGTATATGTATATCAAACCGGAACCTCTGCAAATCTCTCAATGCCTGCACATACACGTAGAGAATTTTTCAAAGCCGTTTTATATACATAAACATATACATAAATACACGCGCGCGCGTGTGTGTGTGTTTTAAGCGCGCGCGCACACGCGCACACAATTTTGAGCTCTATTTTTCCTTTTCCTCATCATCCATTACCTTCTTTAAGGGGCCAGTCCACTTTGAAAATTTCGAATTTTTTTATTTGAAAATTTCACTCGAAGAAATCAACGATGATAAGCAATCAGGAGGGTTTTTGCACGGTGCAGGAATTGCCGATTGAGTTCAGGTAAGACTAGTAGTAGTAGTAGTTTTTATTTGTATGACCTTTATGGCCTTTTACAAAAATTGTAACAATATATATCTCTCTCTCTCTTTTACAATCTATGTTGTTCGCTATCGCATAAATCTTTGGTTCGCACTCGCCTTGTAATTAGTTCTTCTGTTCGCTATGAGTTTAGGTAAGAGTTTATCATAGTATAAACTTCAAACGCGTTTTTCTCGAAACAACGTTTTCAAAATCTAGCTCCATCGTATCTTTAAAACTAATAAACCGATTCTCTTGAAATTTGAACCACATGTTGTAAACATTATTCGCAACAAGATGACCTTAGGTGGTTTAAAAATTTGGATTTTTACTCGTTTTTCTGCGAAAAACTGCGAAAAAACACGTTTTTTTTTATTTTAACTTTTTCGTTTTTCATCGGCCAATTTTTTTTTTTTGATAAAAGTTTATATCCGATGGTCATTTTGTAGCTGGTGTCATACTGAATTTAATCGACTTTGATTTTTTTGTTTCCGACAAGCCGTTGCCGAGTGTGATGGAGATACCTAGCCCACGTCAAACTATAGATTTTGTACTTAAAAATGAATTAAAATTTTTTTTGTATGTATATCAAGACTTTATTTGTCAAGCCCAACAACTTTAATGTTCATGTTTTATAAAATCCTCAAAGCAAAATGGCGAAAATAGCCTTTTTTCGTAGCTCCAAAGTGGACTGGCCCCTTAAGGTAGTCCTGTCAACAAGCTTCAATTCATAAGAGTTTCATAATTTTTTTTGAGCTTCACTAAATATATTAACGGGCAACACCACTGTGACGGCTTCAAAAAATCGATTTTTTGAAAACCATCTAGAAAAATCTAAAATACATTTAAGATTAAGATGCCGTTGGACCCAGGTCGAAAAAATAATTATTTTCGGAGATATTGAATATTTTGTGGAGCGGTGCAGCGCTCCGTGACGCTCGGGGTCCCGCGCAGCTGCGCGCCTCAGGGTCGGCAGGTATATCGAATAGCGATCCATACGACGGTTTCGAGATAAAAAAAAGAGTGCATCGATCATGTCGAAAAACGTATGGGGACGCGCCTCCGCGAAATCGTGAAAAAACAAAAAGGATTGTCTGGCAGAGGAAAGCTCACCGGAAAATTGATTGACGAGTTGAGCACATATTACGGCTTGGCCATTCGGAGGAACAGCGATGATGTTGAAAAAATGAGGAAGGCAATTTGGGCAACTACCAAACATAAAATATCCACATATAGTGAGCCACAACATGACGATTGCCCAGAGGGAGCCGAGTCGTGGTGTTCGTGGCAGCGAGCGGTCGCAAGCGGTAATATTTCTGAATATCGCCATAAGCCGCCTCTTCCTGAGGAAGTATTGGAGGCAATTACGCCAGGCTTGGAAAATTTGAGCAGAGACGATTTGCTGCAGCGTTGTTTGGGCGGCTTCACGCAAAACAACAACGAAAGCTACAACAAATCAGTTTGGGCAATAGCCCCCAAGTGTCAGTCCGGGAGCAAAAAAATCGTCGATATTGCAGCTCATATCGCGTTATTATTATTCAATGATGGCCTGAGAAGCCTCATGAAAGTTTTGGAGACGTTGGGGATAACTACCGGCCCAACTTGTTTCAATTTTTGCGTTGAAACCGACGCAGCGCGGATCGAGCTGGCGGAGCGCTCGCTCACAGACGCTGCAAAAGAGGCAAGAAGAGCCTCTACAAGTTCGAGAAAAGATGCTAGGGACAATTATTTGCTTCTTGAAGGCCAGCTATATGGTGCCGGCATCGCTGATTTGAGGTAAAAAAAATTTTTTCCACTTTATCGCATAAATTAACAAACCTAAAACTTTGAAGCGTTTTTCTCAAAACCACTTTTTTGAGTGCGGCACGCAGCAGAACTCGAGCAATTTTTATCCGATCGAATTCAAATTTGGACTGCATCAATAAAACTAGATTATCTAAAGAAGTACATAGGATTTTTTCGATATCTCAATAATAAAAAAAGTTATGGCCTATTTTCGACGAGAAATTTTGCTCGAAAATCGTCCTTTAATTTCAAAAGCGTGCCTATTTTTTAAAAATCAATATTTTTTCGAATCCCTATGTACTTCTCTTCAAAATATCATATTATTAACGAAAACACTCGGTATTTTTTTTCAGATCGACTTTGAAGAGAGTTCTGCTGCGTGCCGCGAACCACTGCAGAGGCAACAGTACCTGACGCGGGAGCTTCCCCAGCGTCACCAAGGGGCGTGAAAAATTTGAAATTTTTTTTTTATGTATCTTCAATAAACAACGAACAAAACAAGATTTTTTTTTTCGAATATCTCTATTTTTTGTGGGAAAAAAAAGATATTCGAAAATTTTTTTTTGTTTTGTTCGTTGTTTATTGAAGATACATAAAAAAAAAGGGAAAAAAAAGATATTCGAAAATTTTTTTTCTTGTTTTGTTCGTTGTTTATTGAAGATACATACAAAAAAATGTTCAAATTTTTCACGCCCCATGGTGACGCTGGGGAAGCTCCCGCGTCAGGTACTGTTGCCTCTGCAGTGGTTCGCGGCACGCAGCAGAACTCTCTTCAAATTCGATCTCAAAAAAAATACCGAGTGTTTTCGTTAATAATATGATATTTTGAAGAGAAGTACATAGGGATTTGAAAAAATATTGATTTTTAAAAAATAGGCACGCTTTTGAAATTAAAGGACGATTTTAGAGCAAAATTTCTCGTCGAAAATAGGCTATAACTTTTTTATTATTGAGATATCGAAAAAATCCTATGTACTTCTTTAGATAATCTAGTTTTATTGATGCAGTCCAAATTTGAGGTCGATCGGATAAAAATTGCTCGAGTTCTGCTGCGTGCCGCACTCAAAAAAGTGGTTTTGAGAAAAACGCGTTCAAAGTTTTAGATTTGTTAATTTATGCGATAAATTGGAAAAAAAATTTTTTACCTCTAATCAGCGATGCCGGCACCATATAGCTGGCCTTCAAGAAGCAAATAATTGTCCCTAGCATCTTTTCTCGAACTTGTAGAGGCTCTTCTTGCCTCTTTTGCAGCGTCTGTGAGCGAGCGCTCCGCCTGCTCGATCCGCGCTGCGTCGGTTTCAACGCAAAAATTGAAACAATTTGGACCGATAGTTATCCCCAACGTCTCCAAAACTTTCATGAGGCTTCTCAGGCCATCATTGAATAATCATACCGCGATATCAGCTGCAATATCGACGATTTTTTTGGTCCCGGACTGACACTTGGGGGCTATTGCCCAAACTGATGTGTTGTAGCTTTCGTTGTTGTTTTGCGTGAAGCCACCCAAACAACGCTGCAGCAAATCGTCTCTGCTCAAATTTTCCAAGACTGGCGTAATTGCCGCCAATACTTCCTCAGGAAGAGGCGGCTTATGGCGATATTCAGAAATATTACCGCTTGCGACCGCTCGCTGCCACGAACACCACGACTCGGCTCCCTCTGGGCAATCGTCATGTTGTGGCTCACTATCTGTGGTTATTTTATGTTTGATAGTTGCCCAAATTGCTTTCCTCATTTTTTCAACATCATCGCTGTTCCTCCGAATAGCCAAGCCGTAATATGTGCTCAACTCGTCAATCAATTTTCCGGTGAGCTTTCCTCTGCCAGACAATCCTTTTTGTTTTTTCACGATTTCGCGGAGGCGCGTCCCCATACGTTTTTCGACATGATCGATGCACTCTTTTTTTTATCTCGAAACCGTCGTATGGATCGCTATTCGATATACCTGCCGACCCTGAGGCGCGCAGCTGCGCGGGACCCCGAGCGTCACGGAGCGCTGCACCGCTCCACAAAATATTCAATATCTCCGAAAATAATTATTTTTTCGACCTGGGTCCAACGGCATCTTAATCTTATATGTATTTTAGATTTTTCTAGATGGTTTTCAAAAAATCGATTGTTTGAAGCCGTCACAGTGGTGTTGTCCGTTAAACTCGCTTGAATGAGTAAAAAGAGACGGAGATAGAACCAATGTTGCCGAATATCAAACCTAGAAATACTACGCGAATCGTTGGAATAGCTATTTTTCATTTTTCTAATTAAATGTTTAAATAGAAAAAACATTCATTAAACAGTGTAAAAATGGAAAATTTTAGTTAATACAAATTATTTTTGTTTGCATATGTTAAAAATATAAATTGTACAGGTCTCAAGTATGATCAGTGGTACGACTAGTGTGAAGCGATAGGACTACGTTAAAAAAATTATTGCGGAAGCTGCGAGCGGTCAAAAAATTAAATGATTTAATGATCCGAGGTCGCTCAGGCCTCCCATCAATTCAAATGTTCATTAAAAAGATGTTTTTTTCCGCCCCCTTCTTACCCACGTATTTTACGCTTTATAATTTTCCAATTAACCTCGCGAAAGCTCTAGCCGGCCAATGAATATTGAGTGGTTGCTCAAGAGCTTCGAAAATGTCAATTTTCACCAATTCTTTTTTTACACTTGTCACTCATAAATTTGACGCTTTGTAAAATGTTCGAAACAATTAGTCCTTTTTTTCTTTACAAACAGATTTTTCAAATTTACCAAACACTTCTAATCCAAAAATTATAATCTTTGTTCTCGTGGAATAATTCTTTAAATCTTTCGTCCGTGAACAAAATTATAGATCGTTTTATTCGTAAAACTGAAATGGCGGCTGTATCCCGCGCTTCGTAATGCGTCCCACAGTTAGCCTCCTTAGTCAAGCTGCGGACCAATCGTAGCTGTACTCTGTGACGCGCGACGCCATGATACAATAATACATAATAACACATATCGTCTAATTGGCGTTTGTTACAAATTATTATAATAAATTATTATAATAAATTATTCAGAAAATGTAACAGTTCGCTTTTTATTTTGTTTTTGTGCTACAAGGAATGATAATGCATGAGAGATTTATTTTTTGGCGGAACTTCTGATTGCGAAAACCTTGAGCGACCACTAAATATTCATTGGTTGGCTAGAGCTTACGCAACGTTAATTTAAAAATGATAAAGCTTAACATTCGTGGGTGAGAAGGGGACGGACAAAAAAATCGAGTTTTAAATGAAAATTTGAATTTTCGGGAGGATTGAACGACCTCTACATATTTTTTGACCGCTTGCAGTGTCTGCAAGAATTTTTTTTTTCTTTCAAGAAGATAATTGGATGGTGAGAAAAAGGAAAGAAAGAGCTCAAAATTGTGTCGCCCTAATACACACACGTACTTCTACGTACATTAAGGCCCTAGGCCACAGTAACGGGTATAAAATAATATGCGAATTTAACAATTTTTTTCGCATGAAAAAGTGATTCACTCATAAAATTAATTACACATATAAGAAATGAATTTTCAGTGAAAAATTTCGTTATAACTGCTCATAAAATGAAAAGTTTTCGATTAATCAGAACTTCCGTGCGTACTTCTCTGCGAAACGCAATTAGGAACATAACTTTTAAATTTGAAGTAAATCGAGTGAAAAGTGTTGAAGTTATTTGTCACGCCAATTGGAAAAAAGCTGTTTCGAGAAGTTTCGAGTAGTCGGCCATATTGTACATCGAAAAAAAATATATATATTTTCTAAGAGCTTGATATTCATACCAAATAGATGTGTAATTAATTTTATGAATGAATCACTTTTTCATGAGAAGAAAAATTGTTAAATTCGCACATGACTTTATACCCGTTACTGTGGCCTTAGGCCTTAATTAAAATGGATTTGTTTTAGGCTTACACCTAGGCGATTATTTTTTTATGTCGATTTTTTATAACAGATTGCCAAAATATAAAATTTCGAAAATATTCTCTGAAAAAGTCAACGCTGAGAGAGTTATGGACGTTTATAGGTAGGTTCCGCGAACCGACGAACGTTGAGCGGTTAGGCTACCGTCAAAATCGCTCGTTCGTCGCTTGAGGCAATTCGAATTAAAAAGGAAGGTTCGACATATGGTGCCGAAATCGCAGATAGACGGTAAACTTATGGATTACAACGATAAAACTGCTGGTAAAACTTCAAACGAGTTTTACACGAATCTATGTTTCTCAAAACGGTGTACACGATTTCTCGACATCTAATCAACAGATTGACCTGAAATTTGGTACACTTATTCAGTGTTATAGCAGTTTAGTCTTGACCGACGTTTTTCTTCACATTTTTTTCTTCATTGGTTATTAACAATAATGATGTTATTTTTCCTCGAAAAAGCAAAAAGAAGTTGACATATATATATATATTTTATTTTTATCATTGAAACACGATAACGAGAAAAAAACTCGATCAGGTCTTAGCCAATAATATTTATTTAAAAAAAAACTCGCTTTTTTCGTTTTAAATCAGGCGGGTGGCCGAAATCGTTTTTCTTCTTTTTATTAACATTAATGTCATTTTACCGTGAAAAATCGAAGGAAACGGATATTTTTTATGTTTGAAACACGATAACGAAAAAACGCGATTAGATTTTAGCCAATATTATATATTTTAAGACAAAAGAAAACTCGTTTTATTCGGTTCACACCAACCAGGTGGCCAAGCACACCGTTGAGCCCCATGATGTTGAAGTTTGCATCGTTGGAATGCAACAAAAGTTAATTTTTCGTCCATTGCTCACGGTTCTTTTTCGCCGATTAATGGCACGAAAAACACTCAAACGGTTTATGCTAACCCTCATAAGAGAATTCTTGATCGATAAAAAAATTATACATTCTAATAAAAGTGAAGAAACAAGAAAAAATTGAAAGAAATTTCGTTGCATTCCAACGATGCACACTTCAACGCCATTGAGCCCCTCGCGTTTAAAGGTCCTTCACGAGATTCTTCATAACTTCTTTAATTATCAATATTTATTTATAAACTTTTGTACACAACTTTACACGATATTGAAGTTTGCATAGTTGAAACGCAACGAAAGTTTAGTAACCCAAATTTTCTTTTGGCAAATTTCAGCTACGAACGCCACCCAAACGTTTTAAGGCTTCTTATCTGAAATTCGCCTTGTCAAATTTGCAGAATACTATTCTCGATAACAAAAATGAAGAAGAAATAAAAGAAGCCACTTTTCTTTGCATTCCAACGATGCAAACTTCAACATCGCAACTTTGTTGATGAACATACAAATAAATATCCAAGCGATTTTTCAATGATCTCACGTATTTCTTCGAAATACATATTTTTTGACCACCCTGATTTTATTAGTTAGTTTTAATAGTTTAATTTTCGTTTAATTTGAATAGTTTTGATTGTTGTCCAAAATCATTTTTGATATATCGAGGTTGTAGGTATCCAAAATAAATCTCAAAAAAGTTTCCAGTAGCTTTGACCTGCCAAAAAATGGGCAATTAGAAGAAAAAAATATTCTCGTTGCGTTCCAACGATGGAAACTTCGTATCGTACTGATTTTCGTGTCGTCACAGTAGCCTAACGCCTTAACGGCGAACGAAAATTGAAAACCTTGGATACGCGTAAGTACCAGCAGAGTTATCGTTGCCTCGTGACGAACATCCGTATCGAATTAATATCGATTGAAGACACGACATGGAAAGTAAAAAATAAATAAAATAAACAAAAAAAGAATAATAGATCGAGGGAGATGAGTGTATCGTCTCCGTTCTCAATTATGTTTCCGCTGCGTTGATAGACAACCGAGACGAAATTCTCTCGACGCTCGTAATACGAAGCAATGGAGGAAGGTTTGTTCCTCCGCCTCTTCCCTCACGCCCCCGCATCCCATCGGGTACCAATACTCTTTCGCTTCTTTCTTCGCTTCGTGGTACGCGCCGACGACGTCGTAAACGACATACTGTTCCGTCGTACAAACTCTTACGCATCAGTGATGGAGGGGAAGCAGCGAGGGCTCGGGGGGGGGGGGGAGCTTCGATGAAAAGCAATGCTAATATTTCAACATCCAAACATTCGACATTTTTCTAGCGTTTTTTTTTGCGTGTCAATATTACGTATCGCGATTGTATCCTCGTTGAATTTCTTTTGGATTTGTTTAAATATGAATAGGCAATCGCTGTTCGATCGTCGAAACGTTCGAGTCACGAAGCGCGTTCGTAAATTTGACAAGTTACGAGCTTTTATTTAAGGCGGTATCGTTCTCTCTGGAAAATTGAAAGAAAAAAAATCGTTGTCTTTTGTGTCTTGTTGTAGTGTGAACTTTGAAGAATGTTTTAAGATCAATCGGACCGTGAAATTCGAAAAATTGACGAAGTTACACTTACTTTGGTGGAACAATGTGCGTCGGGTTAAGGCGAGAAATCCCTTGAGAATTTTCAAAAAATCGATTTTTTAAAACAATTTATCTCGAAACTACTTTTTCAAAAACTGCTCGTGTTGTAGCTCAAAAAGTTATCGACCGATTTGGATGAAATTTTGGGAGGTTACTCTCAGTAATATTATCGGAAGGATATACCTAAAGTTTGAAAGGTAGCGTGTACATAAATCATTTTTTTGGAGTTAAATATGTCGAAAAAATGCACAAGAATTCGAACGTTGTAGTAAAAAGGCGCCCAAATGTTCAATTTTGCACTTTTTCATCATTTTTAAGGTATATCCTTCCCCTTAATATGTCAGTAAACGAATGACACTTATTAAATCTTTTTCGGATCAACAGAAAAAGAGTGACAACTGCAGCACTTTTCCGTGTCGCGGAAAACAGGCTCCCGAAGAATAACGCTGCCATTTTGTTGGTCATGCCAAAAAAATTTTTTTTTTTAACGTAACAGTTATAATAAACTCATGTCCAAATTTGAAAATGATCAGATTATTTTATGCCCTCTAAAATAATCCCGAAAAATACCTCGTTTTCACGCTCCTAAAGGGATTTCTCGCCTTAAGGTAGTACGAGCGCGCAATGATTTCTATAGATTTTGTTCAAATTTTAACCAGACATTATTCATATGAGCATGCATGTTTGAGTGAAATTTCAGAACAGTCGACTATTTAGATTGAGAGATAATGGGTTTTAAAATTGCAACTTGTAACACTGCAGGGTGTGCATAGAAATTTCGACAGATTAATTTTTCGTAAAAAATATTTGTCCCCTATAATAAAAAAAGATATGGCAACACCGCATCGTTCCACGTATCCAATGACGTGAGTTTGCGCGGTATATTTAAAATAATACTGCAACACACATTTTCGTTTTCAAGTCATTTTTAATCGAACAAAGTTTGTAATTAGTTATGAATGAACCAACACTCTTATTTGTTAATAAAGATAACACGAACAATATAAAATATTGATATTTATAATGCAAATATTTTTTTGACAAAATTTTTAACTTTAGCAAAACGATAATCATTTTTTTCTCGAAATATTGAACGATACTGTTCTGCGGTGTTGCCATATTGCTTCTTATTATAGGGGACAAATATTTTTTACGGAAAATTATTCCGAAAAAGATAAAAAAAAGATAACAAAAAAAATATTAAATCGGTCATTTTGTACATCGAAAAAAAATATATATTTCCTAACAGCTTGATATACATACTAAATAGATGTGTAATTAATTTTACGAGTGGATCACTTTTTCATACGAAAAAAAAAAATTGTTAAATTCGCACATGATTGTATACCCGTCACTGCGGCCTTAGGCCTTGAATAAAAGGTTGGTAAAAAAAATTTACATATAATTCTGTTTTTCTTTTGCATTTCTAGCAATCGGCTCAGCGAATATTTTCTTATACAAAAAAAAAATTCCCACGTCAGCGCGACTCTGAAAACGTGAACTCGACTTTTGAGAATTCCTAGAACGTACACTGAAGCGCATGAGGTCGTTCCGACGAGAATTGTGGATTATCGTATCGAATATGGTGTGACTGTTGGGTAACTCTCGAAATTCGGTGAAGTCATGGCGAAAGAATTCGTTGCGAATGGTTTCGTAAGGCTTGGAGCGATTTTTTTCTTCTTTTTTTTTTGTATTTTCTAGCATTTACGAGTGTCGTTGAAGTTTGAGGAGTGAGGCTGCTGTGAAAATTTCAAAAAATCGTTCGTCGCCTGAGGCGACTCGAATTGTCGCCTCGCTAACTTTTAACGCATTTGTTTCTCCAAACTATGATGTTGAGGTTTGCATCGTCGGAATGCAACGAAAAATCTCCTTAATTTTTTCATTTCTTCACTTTCATTACTAGCTAAACCCTTCTTTCCAAGTTTAGGTTATGTAACCCTAAATAAAGATCTTCAAAAGTGCTGGAGTGATTTTTGTAGCCTGGCCCGAAAAAAAGATCGGGCAATACAAAGAAACAAAAAATATATTATCGTTGCATCACAACGATGCAAACTTCAATACCATCCATGGTATCCATTTCGCTACTTATTTATCAACTCCTCCATATACTTTCTTGCGATGACTTGGAATATTGTTTTAGCGGCTATGTTTTTTCAAAACGGTGTAAACAATTTCACATATAACGAACGGATTGACTTGAAAATCGGTACACTCGTTCAATGTAATAGTAGTTTAGCCTTGACCGACGTTTTTTTTAACTTTCTTAAACCCTTAAGGGGTTACCCCCACTTGCGATTTTGAAAAAAAATCGGTTTTTTATTGCATTTTTTTGAAGTATAAGTATCGGAGAATATGTCCTGAAAATTTCAAGTCGATCCGAACAAAATTGACTGAGATATGAGCGTTGAAACAAAAGAATCCGTTCTTCGTGTAAACTGAAATTGAAACCTCAAACGCGTTTTCCTCAAAATGGCATTTCTGAAGTCGGTGACCAAAATTACTCGAACACTAATGAACCGATCTTCTTGAAATTTTGCAGGCTTATTTAATACATAAAAATGTAGTCTTTAATCGTTCGATTTTTTTTTTCGAAAAAAAAATGGCCGTTTTATAGCCAAAAAACGGCCGTTTTTTTCGTTAAAATCGAACCATTAACTTTGACTGTCCGCCATCTTGTGAAAAATGAATATTTTTTAAAAACCTTCGATTAAAGACTAGTTTATACTTATATTTGACTAAATCCATCCGCATTTTTTTTTCAGATGGTCCACTTCCCCGCAATGTTGGTCACCGCAAACCGTGTATATAAAAACATTATTTCATTGACGGCCATTTGCCACTAAACAATGAAATATTTTTCAATAAAAAAATTACTGAAAGTTCTTAAAGATGTGTTCTTTAAGATCGTATATTGATCGATGCAAAAAGTTTTATAGTTTTCTTGAAAAAAATTCATGAAAAAGGCCTTTTTTGCGCTACAAGTGGGGGTAACGCCTTAACCCTTAATGGTCCCACCGGGTGAAACATACCCCAGCCGTTTTTTCGACCTGGAATACCTTCCAGAAAATTCGGCAAAATGGAACATATTTTTGCATATTCGAAATCACACTTTTTGAAAATCATCGGTATGGTTGTGTAGAAAAGAGTTGATAGTACATTGCGGTATTTTATTCAAATTTTTCAATAAATCATCGCATTGCAAAATGATCGAAGGCAATTTCACCCAAAATGACTTTTACGTAACTTTTTTCGAGGAGTGGCAAAAAGGAGTGAAAAAAACGATCAACATTTTTTCAAATAGTTGAAAGACGCTGCCGAAAAAAAGGCTCGGTCTTACCCAATATTATCTATTTTAAAAACCTCCTTTTTTTTTATTTTCGACCAACCGGATGGCCAGAATCAAGTGAACCCGTCGACTCCTCACGTTTAAAGGTCCTTCGCGAGATTGTTTATAACTTCTGTAATGATTAATATTTATAAATAAAATTTCGTACGCAACCAGCAAATAAATGGCCAAACGATTTTTCAATCACCTTACTTATTCCTTTAAAATCGATTTTTTCAAATAACACCGATTTTTTGGTCGTGCCAGTACCCTAACCCCTTAAGGATGTTGAGTCCCTATGAAACATCTTAATGTTAATTTTCAATAAATAGCTTCTTCATCGTCATGAAATTTTTCCACGACCTCCTGAATACTTCATGTTAAAACATACCAAATTTTCAGAATTATATCATTATTACCTCAACCCCCATAGGGGTCGAAATAAAAAATTATAAGAAAATTTGGAAAATTTGGTATGTTTTTGTATGAAGTATTTAAGAGGTCGTGTTAAAATTTCACGACGATTAGGAAACTCGTCATTAAACAATTAACATTTGTTTAGGAACAATTTTTAAAAGAAATTGAAAAAAAATTATCAATAAACTTCGTTTTATTCCCGTTGCTTTCAGTATATTGTAGATATTACAAAATTGAGAGGTCAAAAAAAAACTTATTGCAAAGTTACGTCAGTTTCCATAAGACAACATTTAATTTGTGAATCAAACTCCTCAAAGTGACTCAACATCCTTAAAGATTTTCTCAATTTTTTTAATACTATGTATATATGTTTTACCCTAGTATATTTTATCTCAGGATTTTTTCTTTGTTACACTCGCTTCACTGAACAAACTCACGAAGTGAAATGAAAACAAAAGAAAACAACAACAACAACAACAACGTGTATAAATTGTTAATAATAAATGATAATAATCACAATACTAAGAATTATATTTTCATCGCAGATTCCCTAGTACGTACCCCTCCCCTTTTTACATTCCCACCATGCCCCCACTTTTAATAACAACAACACCAATAATAATTATAATAATCCTTATAATAATTATAACGTCACTAATATAACGATTTTAACAATAATAATTCTAACGACACTAATAATTATAATAATAACATAGAAGAAAAAGCACTGCTCAATAACTTCCGAAAACCGTGGCCGTTCCTCGTGTACTTTCCAAAGCCCCAAGCACGCGAGTCTTGGGGCGTGGAACTATTTTATTATTTTTTTTT